>WTSP01010901.1:0-22980 GCA_025331215.1 Actenoides lindsayi
GTCCCTGCCCATGGCAGGGGGATTGGAACTGGATGATCTTTAAGGTCCCTTCCAACCCTGACAATTCTATGATTCTGAGTAATTATACACATGCTTCTGATTGTGGAGGAGAGCCAGGTCTCATGAGGGCTTCTTGTGGCATTGTGGATTTGCAAATGCAAAGTAAACGAAACCACTTTTAGTGATAGTGAGACTGCTACAGGACACAAACACAAATTATGTTCTACCCTTGTGAAAATAAATGTATTCCACTGCTTTAACAGCATTTGTTTCTGACCCTGCTTAAAGTAGGTTGAAACAAGACAAGCTCTTTCATTAGCATCCAAAGTAGGGAAAGCGAGATTTAAGTATAAAAGTGGTGAGGCTAAAGGCCTCCTTTGCCTTAGTAGAAAAAAAAATGAGTTACCTTCTTTGCTTTCTGTCCTTTTTTTGTGTATCATCTTTACACTCTTAACCTGAAAATCTTTTAATGTTACACATTGAACTATTTTTCTTGTGACTGAAATTTCTCTCATTTAGTTTTTGCTACTTGAAGTTGGGCATCAATAGCAGGAGTCAGTTGCCTAAACAAAGACCTGGAGTGCCATTGCAGATGCCCTACTGAGTCATTTGAGATGCCCTACATTTTGTAAGATACTGAGAAAGAGCTGGCAGGAGGGACACAGGACTTATGGCTAATCTATTCCGTAGCAGCAGTGGTTATGTGAGGGCATCTCACATGGGACGAGACCCTTGCATTTAGTCCCTAGTCAAAACAAATTCTCTTGGTTCCTTGTGTGGTCAGAAAAGAGAGAGGTTGGCTCGTTCAGAAGATGGTTGTGCGTGCCTGTCTTGGGCATCTTGACAAGTCAATCATCCCCTCAAAGTTTTTGTTTCTTCTACCAGGAAGCCCAGGTGACAAGGTAAGCTTAGGATTTGAATTTGTGGATGGCAGAAGTTAGTTACAGAAAGTCTTGTCCTTTGTGAATGAAAAAAGGATTGAAATGATGGGCTTTTCATATAAAGTGTTTGATTTTGTAGTGTTGCTGAGATTTATCACTCCTAGATATACTGTGGGAAGTCCTGAGGGTGAAATTAGTTAAAACGCATGTGAATTAAAGGTGCAACTGAAAAATCTAACTTTTTTCTTATAGTTCGTTGGTATTTAAAGAATTACAGAAAGACTTTTGTTTGTTTAATCAAGCAGGGGAACATTTTTCCACAGTGTTTCTGGGAGATACACATATATCATTTCAGATTAAGCCATTCCTCTCAATTTTAAATGGACTTCTTAACTGTTACCTGTCTAAAGCAGATTTGTTGCAGTTATGATGGTCTGAAATTACAAATGAAGCCTGATTTGTGAGAGGTAACGTTCCATTATCTTTTATTAATCTTGCTGCTCTAGCAGGAGAAAACAGAAGAACGTTCAGCACACACCTCACTCCTTTAGGTTCTGCAAGCATCTCTGTTTCCTTCCATTATTTCAGTGCAGCTATTAAAAGATAGTGCTCCCCTCACAAGACTCGCCTCATTTATTACTGTTTTAAGGAATGCAAATCTATTAATACTGGAAATGAGGTAAGGAGGTCAGGATTGTGAACAGAACACGAGCTCTAACCTGTAGAGTCGTCCCTGTCTCACTTCAGTTAGACTCAAAATGACAAAAAAAGATTCCGTTGACATTCTAAAGCAGCAAAGGAAAGACTACAGTGCAGTTTAGCGTGATACAGTTTCTAGTGCTATTGGATGTCAACAGCACGATGCTGAGATTTGGCCAAGTTACTCAGCACAAAGCTGCAAGAGGGAGAAAAGAACTCTTTATGTCACTGTCATATATCCCGGAAGATTCACAGAGGATGCAAGGTGAACGCACACATTCCGTACCGGAGAACGGTCCCTGTGCTGTCTTATGGTGCAAGTGGAGGCCTGTGGACTGCAAAGCAGAATAAAGTCCCAAACTGGAACTTTCTCAATTACACAAAACTAACTCCTTGCTCAATTTTATAATACCTTTATTTGCTCTTTTAAATATTCAGGCATCATTACTGATACAGAATCCCTCTCGGTAGTTCTAGGCGATTCTGGCATCTTGGAACAAAATGAGGGTGGAAGCAAATTTATTTCTTGGCTTTGAATTTAAAAGCTTAGAGACACTTTTTTCGTAATAAATTTTATAGGAGAGGAGTGACCACATTTTGGGGTTAGATCTGCCTATGAAGAATTTGCTGCTGACAAGATTGAAACCTTTACCTGTGTGGCTCATCCTACAATAGTAAAAAAAAAAAGCCTGTACAAAGCCATCTGTAGGATATTAGACGTTAAAATGAGGTTTAATCAGCATGTAAGCAGCTTTATAACTGTCTGTTGGGTTTGGGATTTAAACTGATTTCCTGCCCCTTACTTGTTTTGACATTGGTATTTTGTCTTTGGTATTTTAAATATATGCAATCATAATGCTATTCCCTTCTTACTGGAATATCTTGTGTATAATGGCCTCAGCTGGCCGTACTCTGAATAATTATTATATACATTACTTCCTTGTACTTCTTCGCTTGCTTCCTTGCACATGTGGGAATATAAGTATGCATAGTTTCTTTGTTGGATTTCTTTTGTGTTCTTTTCAAAGACTACTTTATGTCAGGTTAAGGTCTGCCAGATCTCTGGACCACAGGGTAAAGAACATTTTGAACCATGAACACATTTATCTGTGTGCTGTAGAAATGCTGGAAAAGATAATTTCTTTTGTTAAAATGACTATGACATTATTTTCTGTTGAAAAATCACAGTCAACTAATACTAGGATTTAAAGGTTCCTCTGGGAATATTGAATTAGTTAATTATCAAGGCAATATAATGTTCCTAGCCATACCAAACAAAGTAACTGGTGATTAATGTTTGTTTCTGTTGCAGATCTTGGTCTGAAGGACTTCTATAGTGTATAATTCAACAATGTATGTTACTGATAAGGTATGTGAAGTCCTCTTGATAAAAAAACATTCACTCAATTCCCTTAGGTACCCGTGTTTTCCAAAAGTACAGATATTTGTTTTGTCAGCTTTCAATACACAGAAATGTTGAGGCATGTCCTGACAAAATAATTTTGTATATTAGGTATTAATTGCTTAGTTTTTATTTCAGATTGGGCTAAACTTTTTATGATGATCATAAAATTAGAACAATCCAATACTTCATGTGCTGAGATTTATGACATTCCACATTCCTTGTGAAAGGCAAGTTTGCAAAAAATAATGGATGAGAAATTATTTGATGTAACTTCTGGAAAAAAATAGAGAAATTAAAAATTTGAAATTTATTTTACACAGAGCTCTCAAATACCTGACTTTTATCTTTCATTTCAGTGAAGTTACCTTAGCCTGATTCAGATAGTACCTTAAAGAAAGGTTTATATTTTAAAAAATTGTAACTTCACAAAAAAAAGTGGACATGGATTACTTGAGGACTAATATTTCCTGAGAGATTAGGTAGAACGTGTTCTTACACTTGAGAAATCTTGCATTAGAACATGACCAAATGTTCTATGATCTCGTTCTCCGTCTTCATATCCTAGTTCTTTCACTTTGTTACAATATGAAGAATTTCTTCTGTGCTGCAGCTGAAAGACTGTTCTCTTCACTTAAGTAAGCTTGGGCCTGATAGAGTGATTCAGTTAATAAGGTTCATGTTAACAGTTGTATATATCCAAAGGTTAATTGTTTAATAGATCAGTTATCAAATTGGTTCAGTTCTGTGAAATGAAATGCAGAGATTGCTTTGAAAACTTTGAAAAGATATCATAATTTCCATTTTAAATAACAAATGGAAGGTATGAGTATGTCTTATGTACTTTCTACTGAAGGCAGTAGAAATACACAATTGAGAGGACAACATATGGCATATTAAAGAAAAAAATTGCTTCTCTAAAATCTGCCATAAATTAAAACATTCTTTATTATTTTTTATCTGGCTATCCCCATGGCTATTTGTGTTTATTTATATTGCCATTTCCATAGGAGAGAGCTTGTCACCATATCTCAAGTACAACCCTTACAGAATAATTGCTGCTGTGGGAAAAGTTTGAGAAAAGTGACATATCTTTAACATGTAACCTTTTCAGGTGAGATCAGTGCTGAAAAGTCTTACAAATTCATTAAAAACGGTAATGTACAAAAATATTTTAGGTGCAATAATATGTAGTATTTCAAATGACAAAATAATGATGCAAGTTTTCTGGGTTTGTTATTACTTCCTTGCTTTCTCAAGCTGATCTGATTGATTTTTCAAAGAATGTTGCCTTTCTGGTGAGGTCTCTCCTTGAGCACGTAGCTGTAATGCTTCCAGATGTCAGGAAAAACTGCATCAGGGCATGAGAATTTATATACAGCCACTGTAAAAGGTCACTTCAGAAAAATCTCTCCATAGCATATATGGGAAACGAGTGCAGGCTTGGTGTGGCAGCAAGAGGTCAAACCACTGAGTAGTGACCATGACAGTTTATTGTATAAAATTCAGTAAATTTTGATCCAAGGATGATAGGACTATTTGCACTGTACACCTCTTTCTATATATAGCATGACCTTGGAAAATCTGCTGCTTTTATCTGAATATATTAAACTAGCTGTTCAAGCAAGAAAACCAATTGGAATAACAGATTTTCATTGCATATGTATAAACCTTTGTCAGATTTCTGTTTTTAATACTTACACAGTGACCTCAGTCAGACAATACAGTGAAATCTGCAGAAGTATTGACATGGATTGTGTATTGCTTAGGTAATATTAATTTGCTGTCTTTGGGAGAAGTTAATATCAGACCAATGGCCAATGATCCTAACACATAATCTGCTCATAGTCCCTAAAGTGCTTTGTGAGCATTTGATCTATTGCATTTTCCTTATAATGCACAGTCCTGTTTACAAAGGGTAAAGTTGAGCAGAAAGTTTGAG
Source organism: Actenoides lindsayi (assembly GCA_025331215.1). Lineage (NCBI taxonomy): Eukaryota > Metazoa > Chordata > Aves > Coraciiformes > Alcedinidae > Actenoides > Actenoides lindsayi. Next base: position 4,925 of record WTSP01010901.1, read on the forward strand.
TTTCTGCAGAACTAGGCCCTTATCATGCAACTAATGTATTTTTCATATGTATATATTTGCATTCATACATACACACACAGACATCATGAAAATCACATAGATCAGGTCAAAGAACAAGTTAAAATTAATCTGGCTATTTTTATCCATATTGCTACATGTAAAATGCTTGCGACATAGTGATTCAAGACCACAAAGTCATAAGTGTCTTCAAAACCCCACTGTGTCTTCAGTGAAGAGTTCTGTGGCAGACTTGGGTGCTTGCCAGTCACCGTGTCAAAATGCAGGAAGGTTAGATAGGAGAAATGGAACTGGGCACAGCTTCTCCATTCATTCACACTGCCCAAAACTGTGCATCTGGGCTCATCTCTTGGGTAGAGCAGGACACAGCAAGCCTTGGAGCTCACTGAAGTAACATGAGTGGGAGAAGACCTTAAGCCCAGGGACAGATGTGAGTTGGAACTCATGCCCCAAATATAGAGTAGATTTGCCTTATGCACTTGAAAGTTCTGTAGGTTCTGGTGAAACTGGAGTGGTGAACCGTCTGTGATAAAATCTTACAGCTCAGGGTTTACAAACCACTGTATACAAGCCACTTATATTTTCAGAGTAGCCATTTGTGTTTGTGGTATATTTAATGCATTACTAATCTTTGTAGTCTGATGGGCAGTAGTCATCCCATGCCAGGTTCATGGAAGCTGTGTAACTGCTTGCTGTCTCTAGGTACCTTTGCAGACTACAGAAAATAAAAGATGGGCTTGATAGTGTCATTGATAAGGCATGAGATCCATCTCCTTGCTTGAAATGGCATCAGCTGTAGCAATGACAGCCTAAGAGAATAACGACTGGAGAATTACTGTCTGGAAGTAGGATGAAAAAGTTGTAAAACATCCAGCTATCCTTTATGCCTTACAAAAGGGTATTGAAATCCACATTCAGACAGTTCTACATGGCTTAGAACTGGGGCAGCTGCATATGCAGCAGCAAATTTGATCACAGCTCCGGATTCGTTTACTGAGTTGCTCCTGGAAATCCATCAGCAGTTGTAAAAACTCAGAGTAGCACAGCAGATAATATTGCAGTACAGAGCACCTTGTTCTCACTCACAATGGAATGTTCCCATGTATCGTCATCAAAAACTCATGGGCGTAATAGGAATAGCAGGAGGCAGAGCTTATAGCACAAAACCATGGTCTGTGGTCATGATTAATAAACAACCTGTATCGGAGCATGTGAGTCATATCCTCTCCGTTTAGTTCTGCAAGATAAGTGGTTGTTTGCATCATAGCAGCTCCTATATAGCCAGCACAAAATAAAAGAAGGTTTATATTGGTCATCTTAACCGCCACCAGAGTAAGGAGTGGTTTTTTTGATGTGCTGAAGATGTCAGCAGAGCTGTGTTTAGGTGAAAAGTAATAGCTTGTGGCATCGAAGGCAAGACTGGATGTAATTACTTTATTTAAAACTTATGAAATGTGAAAGGTAGCATCACAGCTGTTCATTTTCCACAGGCAGCAAACATGTTCTCAGTCTGCCTTCATCAAACCTTCGATACACTAAATGACAACTGCTAAGCTACTGGGCTAGTTCTAGCAGAAGCTATATCTTGTTCTTTTGTGTATGACTTGAGCAGATCCAGGAGGTTTTCCAGAGAGGTTCTTTTTCATGGTGGCAGGGATGGTTTAGTGGCTGTTGGCTTTTATGGAACTGAGATAAACTCTATTCCAGCAGACTATCCCATTATATACATTGTATACATTATATACAATATCTTTGTATCCCATTTTTGGCTTTTGTTTCTTAAATTTGTATGTATTCTCTGTTGGTTTGTTTTTTTTGTTACTGGCTGAGGAACCTGAACGCTCCTAGTGACAGCTATGTTGGCTGGAGGTTGTTGGCTGCACGTGCCTGTCATGGTTGCATAGTGGGGTTGGGAACTCAGCATTGTGTGAAAGTCTCCTCAGTACTTTAAAGAGAATTTCCTCTAGCAGGAAAATCAGATATTTATCCCAGTTTTATGCTCTCCAGCAGAGAGTCCTTGGAGAGGGAGTGAAAGTCTGCAAGACTGAACCAGTGCTTGATTTGCTTTCATTTTCTACACCAGTGTAGAGGTTTTCGGAAGAGCTGAATGCCAGCCACGCAATAGTTAATGGTGCAGGTTCTTAGGGCACCCTCTGAATTATTGCTTGTCCTACCCAGTCTCCTTCCACAGCACCATGCTTTTGACCAAAGAAATAGCATACTAGCATAGAAACACTTCCAGGAGCTTACTGGAAGTGAGAGGTTTTTGATGGCTATAGTAATATAGTAGTATGTTCACAAGTTACATAGCTACACAGTCACATTACTCTGTGGCTCTACTTGGCTGCAGCTTGCAGAAGTCAAGACTGTTGAATGCTATGCCAAGTATGTTTGAACTAACTACTTTCTCTAAGGGAGCCATCTCTGTATTTATATGCAAGAAATATAATACCTCAATAAGAAAAAATCCTATTTCTCTGCTTATTCTCCAACTTTAAGTTGCTAAATATGTTATTTGCAAGTTTGTGTGTAAATCTTGCCTTTAGGAGAATTTTCCCCTCTTTTTTTTTCTGTTACATAGCTAAGAACTATGGAAGCAAGTGAAGAATATATTTTGTATCCATTCCCTGATACTCAGATATTAATTTTTGTAACATGCCACATTAATTCTTAAGGGTTGGGATTCGTTACACCAGAAGGAGTTGCTGTAAATGTGCTTTACTGGGCATTTGTTATCTCTTGTATGGATTTCATATGCATAGATGAATATGCAGCACACCTATATATAAATGATGACTAAAGTATAGATATTTTGATAGCTGTTCAGATACTTAGAAATCCTTCCAGTGCATTGTTTTATTGTTGGTGTTCCACTCTGTGAAAATAGTGTATACTGCTTAGTCACCTATAGCAGGGATCAACTAAATGCGGATCAAATGATGACTGTCCCATCTAACTACTAAATAGACAGAAAATTTCGCCTAGTGTGGTGGGTTGACCCTGGCTGGATGCCAGGTCTCTTCATAAATACGTTATCACAGCTACCACCGTTGCTGGTGGGTCGCATTGGCTCCTTCCGACATAGGGGAAGCTTCTAGCAGCTTCTCAAGCAGCTTCTCACAGATGCCACTCCTGTAGCCTCTCCCCTTCCCCCCACCTCCTCCCTCCACCCCCACCCCCCCCGACCTTGCCATGCAAACCCAATACACTGAGCTAAGCAGCATTTTGGTAGAAGAAAATATTAATTTCGGCCTCTAGTCTTTAATTTGTTTATTCTTGTTTTACCGAGAGACTAGACATCCGAGAGGTTCCCTCCACGTGCCATCTGTTTCCTAGCGAGAGGGAATGGTAGAATAATTTTCTGAAGAATTGCTGACAAGATGTGGCAAGGGAGCAGTAATCCATAAGGACGAGATTTCTCATTAAAGTCACCCAGCTCATCTGTGATACAGCAAGCTCTTGATTTACACTGGTCACTTCTGGAGCAGGGAGTACAGGGACTGGTGAGCTACATTTTTTATTACACAGACTAACGGTGACGTTCTTGACAGTAACTGGGATTGCTGTCAGATCAGTTTTCATGGCACAGACACACTTATCTAAGTGACGTTATTCCAGTTAGACAGTTTAGCGTTGTAACAGATGTGACCATAGATGTCTCCTGACCCTAGTTACTTCATGATGTCTTAATGTTGGCTAGCTGTTTTCAAATCATTCCTTAGGCTATTGCTAGGAAGGGCAGGTAGGACTGCACGAGGCCCCTCATGAATCAGAGCAGACCTCTCTTTTTGGCTTTGTGGTAGAAATCTCAATTTTTCTTTTCCATGTGCACTTTGTGGTTTTTTCTCATGAACAGAACCTTAGTGCAGATCGCTGCTTCTGCTCTTGCTGAGCAGACAGTTTATGGCATATTGGCACAGCTGGATGTGACAGCCAGATGACAATCCTTGCAAGAAGACAAAGAAAATTACTCTAGGACCATTTAAAAATTAAATACCTGCCCTAGAAGCTTGAGTGGGGTGGCAAGGGCAAGGAGCAATATGACAGTTATGAGAGACAGAATCACAAACACGGTGGTTGGAAGGGATCTCACAAGTCATCTAGTCTAGCCTCCTGCTTAGAACAGCACTATATACCTTGGAGGGCTGAGAGCACAGGGGAGCATACATGGGTAGGAAGTATACCTAGACTAAAACAGAAAAAAGGAGATATTCTTTTCCAGTTGAGGAACCATGTCTTTTCACAGTAAAATGAAGGCTACTTTTAAGTCATGATCAGCTCTTCCTCACCCTTTTATTTCTATACATCAGTATTTCACAATAAATATCAGCTGTCTTTTCAAGAGAGTTGTCAAAGTACTTGAAAGTACAGAGTAAGTTAAACCTCTATGTAAAGTGAAAAAAGAAGAACCCTATATAATGTGAAAACAAACAAAAAAAAAGGAAGAATCAAAGAATCGATTATTGTGTAAATCATTGGCTGGAATAAAGGAGTAATTATATTATAAGAGGCCTTGGGACAGAGATCTTTTCCTGCCTTACAGATCTGAATAAAAGCACATCAGCTTTCAAGCAGAATGATGTTTAGTCTTGAGCTGCCAGGATTGCCAGGTGAATTTCAGATCTGTCTGTGTTCCTTCTGTTAACAGGAGAAAAACAAATGAAAAATCCCAAGGTTTGTATTTCAGACCAAGCCCTGAACAGAATAAAAGATGTGCTTAGTTTCATGTAGAAATGTATTTAAATGAGCTTAGGACATGATTCCAGCCCAATTTATGTGGTTGGAGGAGCACCTCCTTAATTATCCCTGCTGACAGTTGGCGATGGGATGCTATATGGTTTTAACAAGAGTGTCAGTCTGCTATTTGTTTTCCCTGGCAGATCTGAAAAATAATTTTAAATAATGTTTTACTCTAACCTTTGCTTTTAACAGTGGTTATTCTGACCCTTCCTTCTCCCAGAAACTCCAAGGAAATTGTGAAAGTGCACCTGGAGACTATAAGAAAATCAAGATCACAGCACAAGGTAGAATATCTAATGAAAGTAGATATTTGATAGACAAAAATGTACATGTCTTCCATGCAGTGAGCCCCAGCTCTGTCATGAGGTGGTGGATGTACTGACCCACGTTAAGGTGTTCTGCTTTGCTTCCCAGTAATGCACGTTTGTTTTGGTTTTGTTGCAAACCCTCTAGCTGGGATCCTCTGGAAATTTGAGCCTAGAGGGACAGCATGATTGGCTTGAAAGATTATTTTGTTGTGATTGCTAAACCAGCTGCACTCTTCCACCAGCTCACCATGTCAGATTCACATAAGCATGCTCCAGTGCATAAGCACACTTCTAAGACACTAAATTCAGCCAACCATCTCTTCATTCCTCAAGGGCTGAGATAGAGCAGTGTGACTGGCAGATACTGGAGGAAGAGACTAGCAGATCACAGCAAGACTGATGAACTGCTGAGTTCTGAGTCAGTCAGAACCACTTAGTACTGCCTTAATAATTCAATAAGACCAATATTTTGAGCTAAGTGAAAAGTAGATTCTAGAGTAGTCACCCCAATATCCCTCTCTCACAAACAGGAAACATTAGAGCAAAATTTGGTTGTATCACTCTAAGTAACTCCTAATGAAGCAACTTAAGAGGATGTTCCCAGAGAAAGCTCTGTGGTCCAGCTATATCCGGCACGGTCTTTCTAAGATGGTTGGTGCTGCCTCTTTCTTATTGGGTCTTCCTCCAAGCAAACAATCTACACATATGTGTGACCTTAGCCTGGAATCTATCCTAGCAGTTTTCTAGCATACGAGCTGCTTGAATTGAGATTCATAACTCAAGGTAATAACACAAAGCATATGAGTCAGCCCAACAACTTCACTTGGCTAACACGACGTAAACAGAAAAATCAGTTTCTTGATGTGCACAGGCACTTCAACATGCTGGTAACACCTATCTTTGAAAAAGTGGTCATTTTCTGAACAACAAAAAGAAAGCAAAACTTTTAAGACGTTGCATATAAAGATGAAATACGCACAGTTTAAATTGCAAGATACAGAGGTGGCACTGGAATGAAGGTAATGGATGGATTAGGATAATAACGTATGGATAAAGGATGGATTAGTGACAAATTATTTTTGTCAACTGTTTTTTTTTTCAGAAGAGAAAGGTTTAACTACTTATTTGCAAATACACACTTCTAACTTGTCCATAAATGCAAAAACTGCCTACATAAATTACATATGGACTGTTCAAAACCAAGTTCTCTCTGTGTCTTTGTTCATTTGCATTTGCAGTCCTCCGTATTTCCAGTGAGTCTCCTAAGGAAAACTCTGTCCTGAAAGAATATACTTCCTATGTTTATACTCATAACTGTGAAGTAAAAATAAATAAAAAGTGCTCTATACTTCTGGAATTTAACCATCTTCAGATTTTTTTTCATCATGGACACAATCTGAAAATTTACTGTTTCTTATGTGCTTGCAGCTATGTGTGTATTTGCAAGTTACACGAGGTCTCAGCAACTGTGAGATCACAGAACCACACAGAAACACCTCACCATCCCACTAGAGCATGTCTTCAAGTGCCTCATCTACATGGTTTCTGAATGCCTCCAGGAATGGTGACTCCACCAACTCCCTGGACAGCCTGTTCCAGCACCTGCCATACAAAATCATCACGCAGGTGAAAAGTTTAAGAATTAAACAGCTGTAACTGACAGTGTATTTATTATCATGGATTCTTTTGCTATTTCTCACTTGTCTTACACGGACAATGGAAAGGCTGAGAAGAGCAGCTGGTGATTTTGCTTCGTCTTTGTACCTGGACGCCTCATCATGACAGGATCCTTATCTATGCAGAAAGAGAGAAAGCCAACTGTGGTTACAAATGTGCTCATTAAAACAGGACAATGCTTTCATTCAACAAATATTTGCATGTGTTTGAATATTTTTCTTGATGCATTCGTGCAGGCTGTGTCGCTGGACACATGCACACAAATACATGCAAAGCTTAAACGCACTTAGGGAAAGCCCCCAAAATGCAAAGGTTACAGTTTTTGAAGCTAGACAGTAGTCTCATATTTGACAGCGAATATTTAGGTATGTACTGAAAAGGAAGACAGCACATTGCCTTTCATCTTAGTAAACACGGTTCTTTCTATCATGTTTTGTGGTGATTCTCAAATGATAAGGGAATCAAGACAAATATCTGCATTCTGAGAACATGCTGAATAACTGATGGAAGAGAAAGCAGTTTTGAAAAGAGATAGAAGGTTCCACCTCAGCATGAGGAGGAACTTCTTTACTGGGAGGGTGATGGAGCACTGGAACAGGCTGCCCAGTGAGGTTGTGGAGTCTCCTTCTCTAGAGACTTTCCAAACCTGTCTGGATGTGTTCCTTTGTGACATGCCCTAGGTGATCCTGCTCTGGCAGGGGAGTTGGACTTGATGATCTCTAGAGGCCCTTTCCAATTCCTAACATTCTATAAGTCTGTGATTCTATGATTTGCAACTGAAAGGTCCCGTGGCAGTATGACAACTTGTTTAATGTACCAAGAAGAAGATAATTTAGCATGCTTCTCAAGAACCCTGAAAAAAGGCCTAGTGTTCCTACAGGCTTTGTGCTATGTCATTGCATCTGGAAGTCTCTTAAAACACACAAAGACCTAGCATAATTTAAGCAAAACTGTCCCATCCTGTTCTTCATGGCTAAGATGACTTAGAGGGTGCATCAGAAACTGACATTGCCTAGAACAAGCATTTAATGTGTATGTAGAAGGCTCTACCTTGTACCAAATGTCTACTTTGACAAATATGGTACAGTATTAGCATGTTAGCAGGCATCAGCAGATATTGGAGTTGGGGCTTCCATAGCTGTTGGAGAGGGGGATTCTGGCTATTTTTTGTCTCCACAGCAGAAGGATTCTGAATTTCACCAGTGGCATTTGCTGAGGCATTTACTGACTCCCACTTTGATACCCCACTGAAGACAGAAGGCATTTTTCCCACGCTGCAGCTTCACTTAGATTCACCATCCTTCAGTTTACAGTAAGGATGCTTAAATGGAGTCATAACTTGCTTTCACCTGAAAATGTCTGTAAGAGATTTATAATGCTTTCCTCAATTTTTTTTTGTTCCCCAAACCATTTTCTCAAATGAGTGGGGCAGAGGATGTCTTGCTAAATAGAAGGATAGGAAAAGACTTTACCATAAGCACAGTTTAAGTACATCTTACTCACTTAAGTTCTTGCCTCAGGGTTAGAGATTTTTATTTGAAATGCACCTCCTTAGGATGGTTTTGCTAGACATCATTAATGAGCGTTTCCTGGTTAGACAGTCCCCCTGTGCTAGTTTGTTTGTTGGGTATGAGGGTTGAGATTGCTTGCACACTGCATAATAATAAAATTACAGTTATTTGCTGAGACCAGAGCTATAGTCTTTATTCATTGGCTTCTCAGTTGCAAGCTCAATTTAGCTCATGTAGAAATAGTCTGTAGAAATTAATATGCTGCCAAATAGGAAGAAAGAGGTTACATGGCTGAGGCAGAACGTCTTAATTTATTACAGGGGAATCTTTCAGAAACCAAATCTATATACAGCCATGAAAGGTAACAGGATAAGGTAAAGGAGCACACCTCCCATCTGCTAGCCTTCTGTATACTACTTATTTTCTCAACTTTGGCAAAGAAGTATTGTCAGGTTCCGCTGAATTTACAGAAGAACAATAAATAATAGCGTTGAATTAACAATCATGGTCTGAATGATACCCTGCAAAGTACTGTGTAACTTGAGCACTGGAGAACTTTCTGTATATATTATTTTCTTCTTAGTTGTTCCACTGGGTGGCACAACGCCTACATTGCCTTTTTCAAAGGTATCACTCCGTATTTGAATATGTTAAACTATCTTGCTGTAGTATTTTGTGCTGGTGACTGCAGCATTGATTTCTGATCACATTGCCTAGCCAGGTGAAATAGGGACTTAAGCTAACTGGAAGGCAAGTGCCACTGTACTGTCCTTAATCCAAGAAAAAACCTAGTCTCTTCCCCTTCTTCCAAAACTGTCGTTATCTGACTTTGAACAAAATCTGATGTGTTAGGAAAACATGTAGCTCAGGATTTAAGAGCAACTAAAGCTTTCCTGAAACAAGGCACTTTAGTTTCAGGAAAGAAAACAAAAAGTGTCTGCACCCTTCCTGGGAAATGCTTCATGATCTGTATTTTTAAAAATTCTTCTCAGACCTTCATGCTTCCCAGGGTGGAAATGGCAAGTAAATTGTCCTGTACTTGAGGTGGATCTACCCACAGACTTTTAATAAATCCTTGCCAGTGGCAGGGAAGAAATCTAGACCTTCAAATCCTGTCTGCTCAGACAAATGTCAATTAGAGCTCATGACACCACTTATCCCCATGCGATTGCCTTGCTGATGAAGAATATCTGGGTTTGGCCTTCAGTATTGTAAACTGCTCTGACAGACTAACAAGACCAAGCTGGTTCACAGCTCCTGCAATTGTTATTTGCTTTTCAATCTTTCACCTCTTTAAGGCTTTTCATTTAAAAAAAAAACCACAGCAAACAAGACTTCACCATATTCCCCAGCAACTCTCTGAAAGGTAGCTGAGCCCACTGCAGTTCCTGTTTCTAAACCTAAGATGATCTTCAGACCTTGGAACTGATTGAGCGGTACAAGCATCTCCTTTTAAGTCGTGTGTTTGCTGTCTCTCATTATGTGTAAGTATGATTGAGGAAAGAAATTCTGTGATGTTTAAACGAAGCGTTTTGTTAGAGTGGCATGGACTCTGAGGTATTTCTATGTGTTGGGGTTTTTGTATTTGTAAGTCTGGTGCCCAAGGAAAACACTTCCATAGTGTGGTGATTGTTCCTTGCAGTCCTGCTCCTAGCTCCATTTAATTTGAGCCCAGGGGTTGATTTCAGTAAAAACTGAAAGAGGAATAAGTAGGACTCACAGAGTGAGTGCCTAGTGTGTAAATGTGTACAAAATTTGGGAGAACCAGCCTCTGACTACAAGAAAGAAGAATTCCCCCCCCTGAGAAAACTCACACCTGTGACATTCAGTTGTAGCTAATCAGTCAAAATGTACCTGACCACCCAATTAGCTTTTGGCCACTGCCACATTAGGTGTAACTCTGCTTTCTAGCTGTCTCTTGCAGGATGCAGATGGAAATATTGCTGCAGGAACTGGGTTGTGACGGTAGGGGACAAATCTATAAGAAGACTATCTCATTAGTTATGTTGCTCATGCAACAACTAATTTTAAATTAAGGAAATGTCTCAGTAGTCAAGTTCACGTAAATCTTTTGTGCAGGAGGCTTATTCTTTTATCTTTCAAGACAATATTTTTTTTTTTTTTATTTTTCAAGTAAATATATTTGGGTTTTGTAGATTCACTTCTCTTTCACTAAAATCCTGCTGTAGTCGAGTTAGCTCCTCTGTAACTATAAAAAGAGCAAGGCTGCAGGGGCATATGGCAGGCTACAGCTCCAGAGCAGTAAAGCAGGATTACTTACTGAAGTTCATTAATTTACCCAAACTCCTACACCTCATTTTTGTGTCTTGAGTACTTCAACTTTTCAGCTTTCTTTTTAAGCTGCAGCTGCTATGCCCCCAGATCTTTATACACACGGGATAAATTCCCCTTGACTTTAGTGGAGTTCTACCAGCCAGAAATTTTGCTTCTGGCCTTCTTTAGGACTTAAATTGTGTGTGTTGGAATAAAATGTCAGATTAGACTCAGGAGAAAAAGAAATACGAGAAATACCCACATGTCTGAACTATGCGCAGACAAAGAAAAGTGGAAATTGATGCTGGATTATTTTTTGTTTAGGTTACATTTTGTATTTGCTTTGAAACCAAATGTATCTTTAGCTTTACCAGGTTAAATAACATATCTGAAGTATTGTTTGGAACAGCAGACACTTCAGAGAAAGCTGATAGGAAAAGAAATTTTAAGCGTCTTTTATTGTAAAGTGTTGTAGTTTCATGAAATAAAAGAGGTCACTTTTAGGAGAAATAAGGAGGGCATTTTTCAAAAAAATCATGTTTTCCATACTTTTTTTTTTTTTTTCCTACTTCTAAGGAGATTTCAAAGGACAACTTTAACTTCCTTTTACAGCAAAAATGTGCTAGAAATGTGAAATAGCTTGCCAAAGAATTTTGGTTTCTTGATTGTATCTAATATTTGTGCTGCTTCCACAGTTCCAATTATACTGATGTAAACTGTTGCCATGTATGTAAATCAATGTCCTTGCTAGCACTTACATTATTAGTTCCCCAGTTCTGCTGCTTTCTCTTGCTAAAGTGCTGTGGCTCTTTTGAGAGTTTGCCTTTGGTTAGCTTGCCCTTGCAGATGCTGGGCAGAAATGAGGTTCTCTGAGGGCTCTAAATGAGAAGAGGGGAAATTACAGAGATGAAGTTGTTAAGACATGCATGTCCGTGCAGTGGTGGACGATTAAAGGGTGAGTAAGGGGTAGGGTGCATGTCACTCTAACTCATAGTGCACGTCTTCCAAACAGTAACTTGGCTGTGTTGCCAAGGGATTATGGTTGGGAGAAGAGTATTTCCCCTGTGGGCACTTGGAGGCTGTAGATACTCTGCACAACCTTGTTTTCAGCTTGTAACTCTGGGAGCAACAGTGATGTTTGTGTGAAAGGGAGACATTCAAAGTGGAGCTTTGTTTGAATGATAACCTACAGGTAAGGTGAGAGTGCTCTTGCTGGGCGAATAGCGAAAAACAGGAGATAAAGTTGCTTGTGACATATTCTCTTTTCTCTATTCTCTTCTGTTCTTTGCTCTCTTATTCTTTTCTGAGAGGGAACAGAGCTTCTTATCCCCTTAATGGCCTTTCTCTTCCAAAATGTGCTTTTCCTGCTGGCAAACACCAGCTCTGAACATGATTGTACCGGTAGAAACCTCCTTTTAGTGATAGAGTTTTTCACTTTGTTTAGGGAACAGATGGAAAGTATGCTGGCCAAAACACTCTGTCCAGGGGAAAGCATGTCTCTACTAACGTTCTTTGAGCACTTTCACCCTCTGCTTAATTTCTTCCTTTAAAATCTTTGTTGGTTTGTAAAGTTGGGGTCAGGCTTTTGGTTGTTGCATACAGCAATCCCAATGGCTGTAACTTGGAACTTCTCCTCTTATGGAAATGAAACGTTTTGTATTATTTACTACACATGACATTTTTTTTAATGAACTATTATCTAAAAATAGCCCATATCTTTTTCAAGCTGTTTCTCTAGCTCTGATGCTAGCCTGCCTAGCTAGATGAATAATTAGTTTCAAGATCAGAAGGACTTCAAATAGAACAGTGCTGTGATCTGGGTGGTCTGGTTCCTTTCAAGTGCTACCCTACTGCAAAACTGTTAGACATAGAAAGTGTGGGTTTTTTCCCTTCGAATTTTAACTTTACACCCTTGCTTGCACAGGTAGCTTTGGTATTAATATTAAAAAAGAAAAGCAGTAGGTGATGTAAAGTGTTTTTAAAAGAGAAATTACACAGCACCAAAGTCTGTGTTAGAATAGTTATCAAAGTGCTTTTATTAGCTAGTTCCAGGTAAACAGTATTCAGCAGGAGAAACTGTATTGGTTACAGATTATGAAGAATACATTAAGAATAGCTGGTTTTAGAGAAGTTTCTACTCTGAAGTGAATCATTAACTTCCTAGTGATCTCTTGGACTGTTCGAGTGTCATCTGTAAGGAAGGAGGGCTTGGGGTCCAGGAATGTCTGTTATGAAAAGTGACTATTCAGATTATATCTGTAGGGTACAATGGATTTGCTGTTAATGCGTAGAAATTTCTGCTGTTGGGTCACCTATACCATTGTTCTTTGGGCCATCTAGCTTAATGCTAGTGCAGATAACTTTATCTACATGGTGTCTTTTTCCCCTTGGTATTTCCAAACAGGAAGTATATTTCTCTGCAGTGACAGAAGTAAAGGCACATAGTTGAGTGGAACTATAAAAGCAAAGAAACTCAAGAAGGGACATGGTGAACTGTGGAATAAATTCAGCCTCTATTGCAGCCAGCTGGTGGCATTTAGATATCTATCCATTGCATTATCCTAGAGAATGCTTTCAAGGCCCAAGCTTAGCAAAGTACATCGTGAAGATTGAGGCAGAGTTGTGGCATAATAATCTGAGGTGGCTAAGGCTAGCCATAAAGGATGAGGAATATGGAGACTGTAGTGATTCAGGTTACGTAAGAACTTTCAGACATAGATACAGGGAGGAACCTCACAAATGTCAAGGGACGGAATGTACTGGAGAGAAAATAGGCCTTGGATGATTTTGAATGATGGATTTGATGTTAATGACACTGGAAGAGAAGAAATCACTTAGCTTTTGGTGTAGAATTAGTTTGGGTTTGTTGTTTTGTTTGGTTTTTTTTTTACTTTATTTGGTTTAAAAGGTAAATAGAAGTATTAGGGATATTGAAAAAGCAGACTGACATGGCAAGATCTCTGCTCACTACTTGGGGAGGAGTTCCAAGCCCGATATTTGAAGGAACAAGAGAGATCCTGGTTGAGGTATATTATTTAAATGAATGTCACCTTCAAAGTACTCACATTGGCTTGCGAGCACTTGCAGAGTTAAAAAATCCCAGACTGCTGAAGAACACAAAGTTGACTTAAGGAAACTACTAAGATGTAGATCGGTCTCCAGAGGAATAGGCAGTAAATTAAGTGGGATGAAACTCAAAAAGTTTGTGCTGGGGTGAACTTCCTCCGTCCTGAAGTTAGTCATGTAATTGGTGCTGCACGTAGGAGTATCAGCTGGCAAAATGGGGATGTGAATAATCTAATGCCCATGTTCTATTTCAATATGTTCACATCAGTTTAACTACACCATAACTCACAGAAAGATTTTCTCCAGTGCTGTTCCCTAGTGGCTTGATGACACATGACTTTAGATGTACCAAGTAATGTCTTTTTATATCAGTATATTAAGTAAACTTGATTATTTAAAGAGGGAAAAGTGTGGATGAAAGAACCATGAATTCAAGATGTTAAGTTTAATAGGTCAAAATCTAACCTAAATAAAAGTCTCAATGAGCGTTTTGACTGGGCAAGGACTGTGGGACTTAGCCTTAAGAGAATTAACAAGGCATATCAGGTCTCTTCACTGTTCTGATTGCCAGAAGCCTGTCTGGACTGTGTCCAGAAATACATTCTCAATCACAGCAGATTAAAGCAGCTAATACAGGAAATGATGTGTACTGTTTCACATTGTCTGTTCTGGTTTTATCTAGACAGGTACAGTAATAACTGTACAAAGAAAATAAGAGGGGAAAGGGCTGAATTAATTTAGTCAGCTGATGTTTTTCTCATATACCTGTTTTCTGGGAAAGTAATTATTTTCAAGCAACTGTAAGCTGACTTTTTAAAATCCTGTTATAGTTCTTTCTTCACCTTGGGAATCCTTCTTGATCTTTTAAAGCTGTTGTTGATCCCTCCCCCTTTACAGAAAAAAATCTCATAAAATATTTACAAGTCTTGTTTATATTCCCATAGCATTTTTCATTATGCTATGACAGCTTCACTGAAAAATTATTTTAATTATCTCAAAATGAATCGCACAGAGAGAATATGAAAATATAAATCTTCTGTTTGACTGTACTTTAATTGCTTCAGCTAATGAAAGAGGCATGAGGTATCTACACAATGTGAAAGCTAAATTGCATGAACAATATAACGAGTATTTGAAATGTGCTGAATCTGTAGTACTCACTCTGCATCAGTGGGAAGATATGGGGACTGTACCTGCTTTGCAGAGCTTGTTTTCTGCCTCTGATATGGCAAGTTAATTTCAATGGGAAATGGTGTTGAAAGCACCTAATAATTATCTCTTCTGTTCTCTAGGTCAGCAGCATGGAGACATTAATGAACAAAACAAAGTAAATTTACGTTTCAGAAGCTGTGGGCCCTCTCCTGCCAGCCTACCACAAGAGTTCAGTTGTGTGAGTAGTTCTTACGTGAAAGTGTCACGTGAGCCAATGCCTTCTATTTGTTATAGAAGCAAATTATCGACGAATTATAGCAAGTAACCTATTCCTACAAATGTTGATGAAGCAAGATAAAAGTGGGCACCAACAGACAACAGAATATATACACATAACATATATGTTACATAACACAACAGGTCAAATCTATCTAATTAGATATTGTCTGTTCCCACAAGAGAAATTTTTGCTTCATCAATTCCTAACCTTGTGATCTTTGACTGAATGTTATCCAAAACATTGCACACAGGCATTTTCCTTTTACAGACTTTTTTTTCAAACTTTCAGCTGTTTAAAAGCTATTGGTTGAGGGTGATGAATTTGACAAAGAACAAGGTTATGACAGAAGACCAATGTTTGCACTGTTTACTTTGTCTGTGACTCTTCCACCAACATAATGCAGAAATGCTGCAAGGTTATTAACCAACAAATCTCTCCTCTGTAGTCTAAAAATATCTCCCAATTGGGTGCCTCAGTGAAATGCCATGTGTTATAAATGGCAAAGCTGATTTCCAACTTACAGGGATAGTGAGGAAGAACTGCAGGAGCTTTGATATTTAGCAGGGTGGTAATGGACATGTTGCTGTTCATGTAGCTAGCCCTAAGTAATTGTTTTCCTCCCTTAGATTAGATGCTTCTTACCTTGTGATAATATCACAAGGCAAAATCCTGCCGTTGCTTACCATTATCTTTATGGGCTCATTTTTTGTGGGTTGGTAATTTTTTTTTCTTTTTCTTTATTTCAGATTTGACATAATAATCTTTAATAATCTTTAAATCTCAGAGGGTTTTCCCTTGGCTAACAAATATTGTACTGAGTGGTAAATCCGTGTGATTAGTGACAGGCATTAAGGGAATCTGCTGACTCAGGAAATTAGTAATGATTAGGAGAGGCTTTCAATTAGGTCAAATCAGCAGTGACAAGACACTTTTGCCATCTGATGGCTGGTTTAGGTTCATACTGTCCCTGGATGCTGTGAATTTGCATAGCACATAGTCTCTTCTGCTGGCATGTTTTACCTTCTGTGTTTCCAACAGTCACAGATTTATCCAGTGTATCAGTGGGCCAGGTGTGTCATTCGTGTAGATCCAGGTATAAAGTGTGTTTCCGTGCAGCTATATTATTTCAAACCGTTAAATATTTTTCTCCTGAGAGTGTCTTTTCTAGTTCAGATTTTTTTTTGTCTCTACTCACCACCTTGCTGTTCAGCATTCTGTCACTTTACAGGGTCGCATTAACCTGTGTCAGGCAGAGTGGTAATCTCTCCCTTTGTCAATATGAACACCCTTGCTACAGGGGGCATCATTAGCTTCCTCTCTTCCATGGTAATGCCTTCCCTTGGGAGGAACCTCTCCCATGCTATTGAAGCAGTGCTCATGTTGCTAATGGATTTTCCTGTTATTTTGTTGTCTTAATAATAATAAAAAAAAAAAGTTTCAAGTATTATAAATACAGGGTACTTGTATAAGTCAAATATGCAGGCAGCATTTTCAGGGGTTGTGTTGCAGACACCAGTTACACATGCATATCAAAGAAAACAGCTGATTTGTATAATGTCATTGCATGAATATGAGTAGATTCTCCTTAGCTGAACATCTACCATGTTGAATATGGTCCAAGCTGTCAATTCACCTAAGGAACGTCACACCAGTGAGTGGCACTGTCTGTATTCTTCTTTCTAAGTACTTTAACTATGCTTTATTTCACACTCATCAACAACATTTCAAGGCTTTATAGTCTTTCTAGACTGTAGTTTGGAACAGATAGTTTGGAATCTGTTATTGTGTGCTCTTGCTGCTAATTCTGTTTCGCGATAATTGATGTGTTTACTTAGCTCCCTCCAGTGACTTGATGAGCAAATAAGTCCATGGTGTGCTATCATTCTAGATATTGCAGAACAAGTTACCACAAAAGGCAAGTTCAGCTCTTTAAATGAGATTATATGTAGCATTCTGCAACTTAATGAGTAAATACTTTGTGCTAAACCCATCGTAGCATATAATAAACCCAGCATCTGAGATTTACCAGATAATTCTACTATTCTTTATTATTAATACTTTCTAATACTTGGCAGAATTAACGAGTGAATGTCAACGTTAAGTGAGAGTGAAAAAGCTCCGCACTTCTAAAAGCACATTAGTATTTTTAGGAGAAAAAAAGAGTAGGTTCAGAATCTAAATTCATTTTGTGAGCTGTATTGAAGACACTCCTTCAATCTTTGTAATGATATGCAGAAAAAGACTAGCTATAATTAACTATGGAAACAAAAGTATTATACACTGTATCCTGAGTAAAATCTGCGTGCATTTACTGGTAGATGGAACAAATTTAACTCAGATGGGGTCCATTTGTGGAAATGGTACCATTTCCAAACTATATTTGAAGAACAAAAAATACAATTGTTTACGAGCTAAATTGAATCAGGAAATGCTCTTGGAGCTGAAAAGTTACGGAGAACGCTGTGCAGATAAATTGCTGTAGTATTTGTAATAGGAACAGGAGAAATGACAGTGTAAAGAAAACTGGTTAGACACACAGAGGGAACTTTAAGTTCTATTGAAGTAAATAAAAGTTTTACAGTTAATTTCAGCTGTACCATGGTTTAAATATGTCAGAATGAAGCTTTGGGAGAGCTTTTTCCAGTCTGTGCCTTCCTCACTGAAAGAGGATAGCATTTGCAGTGCGAAGAATTATTTTTTTACTTTCTTAATACCCCACCTCAATTACTTAGCTATTTCATTAAAACCAAACCAAAAGCAGCGAAGTTGCTCTTAATGGTGTTCTTCATGTTGAGACACATTCTCAGTGTGTATAATTTGTTATTTGTTATATAACAAATCTAGCATCTAGGAGGTCCTCCTCAGGACCAAGCTATCACTGTATTAGGCCAAAGCCCTCATAACATAGTGCCAGCTCCAAAGAATTAAAAGAATACAAGGATTTAGTATAAAACTTCATGAACTGAAGTCAGGTTGTAGGCAATGAGAGTGAATTTAAATCCTGGCTAAGGCTGTTGGCATCTTATTTTC
>WTSP01010901.1:26151-51362 GCA_025331215.1 Actenoides lindsayi
GCTATAGATATATAGATATATTCTTTAATATAGAATTGTATTTGTGGAGAAAATGAGGATGAGGCAAGAAGAAGATGCCTTAAAGGAGTCAAAGTTACTCAGTGCTACAAGAATACTGCAACCCACTTCAAGGCCACGTCAGGAATAGAGCTCTAAACATCCAGTTTTGTCCCTAAAGTTCCCTAGATGGCAGTTCTAAAGCCTGACCTTGTCTGAGTCTCAAGGACACAGAGTACTCACAGCTCTGTTGAGTACTCAGGACTGTAAAAGGCACATGTCCAATAGAGGATACGCGTTCCTGTGCATCACTGTAAACTGTGTTTGGAGGACTTGTGCCCCAAAGAAGGAGAGCTGTGTTCAGAGAACAGCTCTGAAAAGGGATTTACACGCCCCAAACTGTATGTGATATTGTTTCTAACCTTGAACAAGAACCACTGACAATTGCTTTGACACTGGGCACGGCTGGAGAGATGTAAAAGACATTTTGTTTATCTGTATTTCTAACTTCTTTGCAGCAGCCCAGCAGCCTTTTACTGAAAGGTGATTTCCCTATTGAATGACAATCAGGTTATATTGCTATTAATAGAATTGAAGAAGTACACATCTGCTCTACCCTTGCTGTCAAAGCTAAGCACGTAGGAGACGGCAAATGTTTCTGTTTACTAATGGAAAAGTACCTGGACAGACCTCACTTGCCCTGGAAATGCTAAAAAGTGGGCCACAGGCACTTTCAAGATAAAAAAAAGCCAAACAAACCAACAAAAAAACCCCCCAAAACAAAGCAAAAAAGCATAAATAGGAAGCAGACAAAAAACAGCTATGAACCAATACAGAGATTTCACAGGAAAAAAAAAATAAATCCATTACCTCTCTTCATCCTTGTGAATTCCAGTCAAGAAGAACTTTGAAGACATCTTTACTCTGTCCATCAGAAGTCCTGTGATAGAGGAAATCTGCAATTTTCCCCGTCTCTAACATTCTAACAGGACAGCAGCTTCTGGCATTGAGAAGCTGTCTTTCCTCTCTATCCTGCCTCTCTCCAGATACCCTCTGCATTGCACAACCCTGATTCATCGATAGGGCAGCTCATTTTTTCTATGCAAGGAGACACAAGCAATGCAGTAAAACATGGTATAACAAAAATCAAATCCCATTTCATGATAAATATCTAGCCCTTCAGTAACTCTTTCCAGAAGCAGCCTTCAAAGCATGTAACAAGTGAGGTCATTACCATCTGGGATAGGGAAACCGAGGCAGCAGTTTGCAGTTGTAAGTAAAATCAGAGACATCATTAAAAATTACCAAGCATGATTAATTGCTGTTTATTCTTTGTACTGCCTGAGAACTATAGCGATGAACAGAGCTCTTTCTGTGTCTGCAAATACTGTGTGAACTTACAACTGCATTTTGAATGCATTATACACGTTGACTTGGTTTAAGGCCATTTTATACCTTTTACCAGCTTCTTCAGCAGTCTTTACTACAGGTTGCCTGACCTTCCTGGGTTAGGCAGGGCTGCAAAGGCAAATGAAAATGATATGTAAAATGTCAGAAAGTGTTGCATGTGCATTTTATTCAAAGGCTCCTATATTATGTCTCATTTGGATAGAGTAGAGTTTGCATTCAATACGTTGCCAGTCTTTGAGAGGGCTCAGATTAATCCCCAAAATATACCTTTTCAGGAAAAGAGACCTTGTGTAAATAATAAAGAAGATTTACCTCATACAGCAATTGCTGGACTTTAAGTGAAAGAACGTGTAAGAATCCTTTGTCAAAAATACCTCAAGAAAGAGCTTTTCATATGTAATTTTTTGTTAGTGGATTTTTTTTTTATAAGTATATTTATAAAAGTTTGTCAAACCTCAGTTCCCATCTTTTTAAACATTAATGTACCTCTGGGCAGTTCTGTGCTGGAAAACTGCTCTAACTTTCAGGCAAAATGTAATCCAATGAGTTTATGAGCATCTCTGTGGAACAGATCTGATACCACCTCACCTAGACTTTCTACACTCGAGGTACCTCGGTGCCTTCATAATCCTGGCTTTTGTAATAACTTTGAGCAGGTGCAGTGAACATTACAATAGCCATAACATTAAATTTGTTGAACTATGAATTTTCCCTTTGGTGCCACACCCAAAGCAGTTTGCTCCCAGTCTTGATGCGGATGGCTTTGTGGAGCCACAAAGTCTCCAGAGGTGTCTCACTTGCTAAACAGCCTCAGAAATATGGCTTGATAAAGACTGCTTGGGACCCTATCTTGGAATACTTACAACAGAAAGGGTGCCCATGCAAGGCTGCTATTGCGTCTGGAGTTGAGGACTGTACCTTTTGATGGAGTGCAAGATGTGAAGGTTTTATTTCCTTGTCCATTCCATGATTTGAGGCCCATCTTTTGGGACAGGTTGCATCCCTGTAAACTGGATTGAACAGGATTTCTGATTATTTGATAAGAACTACTACACAGGCTTGCCAGAAGCCGAATATTATCAAATGCTCAGAGAGATCTTAGGCTATGGGAATGACTCCAGTCCTTCTGTGAACTCGTGCTTACACTTTAAACAGACGCCTCAGCATTTTTTGCACGTTGCCGAGGAACTTGAAATGGCGGGAATGGTGTCTGTGAGTTCAGGGCTGGTCTCCTTCTATAAATGGCATATTTTATACTCGGGAAACACTTTGTACTCAGCACTGCTGTAGTAAGCCTAGTACATCCCAAAACAAGGGTCAAGTCCCTTTAAATTACTGAATATAAAAGCTGTAATTTCCCTTATTCCCCTTGGGCAAAGTGTAACTCATACATAACATTATTTTAATGGAAATCTCTTATTCTGTTTCTTGGTGAGGAAGGAAAAGGTAGAAACTATCACAGTGGCTAAATATTTTTCCTTGGGCATTCATATGAATGTTTAAGTTGATTTTTCATTTCATTTAACACAAATACTTTACAATCCCAGGGGAAATTATTTTACGTCGTCTTTTCAGTGTTACTATCTTTCAAGGACTAATTTGTTATATACAGCTGTTCCAAGGTGGAGGTGAAAGAGGAATGAAAGGAGAAGAACAAAATGAAATTTAATGACAGATTTAAAAAAAAACCAAACAAACAAAAAACCCCCAAACTGTGGAGTATTGTAGGAATTAGCCAAGTCTTCTCTACTGCCCTCTAGATCAAGTGGCAGTTGTTCCACCTCCTTGACTCATCTGGGAAACATTTGTATTTGAATCATTTTCATAGTATTTATAAACCTTCCTGAGGAAAAAAAATAAATAAATCAGTGGCCTGTGTCACAATACCATTTCACTGCAGTATACACTGCTTGTTACAATTTTAAATGAGAGCAGAATTGAGCTTAGTGAGAATATTACACTGATCTATATCAGACTGTTCGGGATGAGAGTCGTTGCCATCGGGGATTACATCACTGTTTTAGGCAAATTGTTCCAGATGTTCTGCTCATTAAGAATATGAATCTTTTTAGAAGAATATGAGAAAGTAATACTTTAAAAATTAGACTGGGCTGGGAGACAATAATTTTATTTCTAAATGTATGGTTCATGGAATTTTCAGTTCCTGAAATGGAGTAAAAAGGGGAAATGAAAGGAAGCAGTTCCTTTTTAATCCAGAAAAAAAGTTGAACGATAAATCTCTCATAGTTCTCACTAAAACTTGGACTGAAGATCTACTCAATGAAGGGGAAAAAAAGTCTTTGAAAAAGGGTTTGCCTTCCTTTTGTATCGCTAATTGAAATTTATAGAATTCATACACCAAATCAAGCTTTGTAAGGACGAAGCTGAACAGATGTTTCAAAAATCAGAATTTTCTGCGCATCACAGAGGAAGACAATCCTTAAAATCACTGGAATGTATAAATGGTCTCATTAAAGTGAAAATGTTATGTAAGGGTATTAAAATTCAGCCCAGAGGACTTTACACATGAGAACCCAATTCATTCAAGTCCTGCTATGCCTTTCAGTATTGTTTCTCAGAGTGCTTACAAGTACATTTTCCTTTCTAGTATTTAGCATCTGTTAGAAACGATCTGAGAAACCATAGTTTGATGTATTCAATTTCTTAAATATATCATGGGATTCCCACATTTAAACATAAATATGCTCCTCAGTGATGCACTGAGAAGAGCTGTTCTCCAAGTAGATCCCTTAGTGCCTGTGCTTCTGTCCAGACAGACCTTGTTTGTACCAAAGCAACAGTTAATGCTGACAATTTCTACCTCACCAAAACTACTCCTTTTTCCATATAATTATATTTAATTATATGGAAATATATATTGATGACTCTGGTTACAGGTCTTCTGAGAGTAGCAGGTTTCATGGACAGTGAGTGCAACTAGTCCCTTTTACAGAATACAAGGCTGTCTGACAGAGGACCATATTAAATACTACATTTTGTATTAGTAAGAAAAGCTGTACAGAGGTCTTTTGTTGCTGCTGAAAATCTCTGAGGTTTTTAGATTCTTATGATCAGCCATATTCCTAGAAAACATCTGTGCTTCCAAATATATCAAAGTCAAAATGTGTGACAGTTCAGATAATATATTTTATGGAGTTTATTTTAGCTGCTTGTTTACAAGCTCATGTGTGCAATAGGTCTGGATGGTTTTGTTTTAAACATGGATAATCTTTCATGATTTTTTTTCCCCAGTGTTTTTTTTTTCCCAGCTTGGGATACTAATTAAGCTTTTCGTGGATTGAAACAAACAATAGCTAATTAAGAAGTGTATGCAATAGAGATGTAGGATAGCAGAGAATAATGTTTAAGATAACAAAATTATGAATTGTGGGAGGAAGGAGTGGGGGGGAATAAAACTAAGAATTTTATCATGTGAGCAACTAACATCAAGAGAAGAAAGAAATAATATAAACTGCCTGCAGAAGCAGAAGGTTTTTTACATAATTTGCAGTGACTTTTTTGGCTGTATATGATTAAATGTCATTAATATTTTCCAAGTATATTCAAATATACATAAATGCTGGTTCTAATTTCGTCAGGGCTTCAATAAAAACAAAATTAAATCCAGCCTTCATAAAAACATTTGGGTCTGGCATCCTGGAGAGCTGGATTCCATGGGTTAAACCCAGATTTTGAGAAGTATGTATGACTAAAGTGAGAGAGGTGCTTTAGTACCGTTGAATGTTTGTAACCTTCAGTACTGAGACATCTGGCCCTCATTGCACACAGGGCAATTAGCATAACTTGTTATTGGTGAAATCAGTGATGCCTGCGAGAGTTACAGGGATGTTTAACACGTTTCAGAATCTGAGTGTTCGATGTCATTTATCCTTGAGGTGCTCAAAGAGTAATGAAGAAATTAGCACACCATGAGGAGCTATGCTTCTCTTATGCATTCTACATTTACAGCTATTAATTCCAGCTGAATTCCCGTCAGCAGATATAAAAGCAGATATATCAGATAGCAAAAGAAATACCTCTGCAGCTATTTCAATTATGATATAGAACTCAGAGGATAATAGCCTTGATGTATTTCCTGCTTAATGAAGTAACATGCCTGTCAGATGGGTAATTGCTGCAGCATGGCTCTGTTCAAAGAGATTTCTTCTCTCTGCTCTTACTCTGCACTCACCACTGTGATACCTCAGCTTCTTGAAGTTTAGGATGTTACTTTCCTTTTGTGAGCTGCAGTCTTAATGAGGGCAATTGCTCCATGTTACCCAGCACTGATTATTGGTAGCAAGCCCTGTATTGCAAGTACTCTCTGTTTGATCTCCACTGAAGTTAATGGGGCTGTTAGGTAGAGGGTTTGTTGAAAAACAGTCATGGTTAAATGAAGAGACTGATCTTGCATATAGTGAGATTAAAGGGTGAACTTCCATTTTATTTGGTGGGAGCAGGGCAAGGAAGTGATAGTGGCATAAAGTACAGCTTAAACCTGGAGTCTGAGGTACTAAGAGCACTGACCCAGCAGCATTTCTCACTATTTGTACCTGTACCAAATAAATATGTATCACTATTGCTGAGTGTGTACCAGCAACACTCAGCAGTCTTGACCATAGAGGGCACTGGCCCACTGGCAGAGTTCAGTGATCCCTCCACTGGGGAACTGATATGATTCCTTATTAGTCAAAGCTGAAGTAAGAACCAGTCAATAGAAAGGGAATAGATTTTAAACCCCCCCTCCCACAATGCCAGTATTTCTACTTTTGTCGCTCTCTTGTGCTATCTGCTTCCAAGCTGTATCAGACTATTGGTCTCAATTGAGACCTGACACTGCTGGCCTACTCAGAGGAACCAGGACGAAGAGAAACATGGGGTTCCGTTCTCCCTGTTATTCCTGACTGCTGCTGTCAACCTGTCATTGCCACTGCTGAGTTACAGCATTGCTACTGAACTATATCACTGCTATTGTGATAAAAGCAAGGGCTGTGCAGTGCCTAGTTCACGTGGTACATCGTAGCACTGTATGCTGACTAATAGTAGGTCTAGGTGGTTTCCTATCAGCATTCTGGCTTACATAGTGAAGAAAAGGTGGGTGCCAGAGGCTTATAAAGACCTGTGGGTTATAGTCTGCACTCACGTTAAAATATCATGATCTAAACAGCTGAGCAGAGAATGTATATATTCTTTGTGCACCTACATATACACACATATGCACATATGTGTATATATATGTGATGGAGCACATAGAATAGATATTTCAAACACTCTACCTTGCTGTTAGGCTTTGAACTCACACTAAGCTTTGGATGAAAGGGCAGGCTCACTTGTCTCTTACGCTCTTTCCCAGTACTTCCAGGGCAGCCACAATAACTGAAAACTTAAGCAAACATGGGCAGAATTTATTGAGCTGAATCAGATTCATAATTAAGGCTTTTCTACAGAATATTTCTAATTGAATGTTGGAAAACTAGAGGCCATTGACATTTACATAAGCAAATCACATTTTTCAGTAGGAAGCTGGGAGTTCACCCTCTTTATGGAGTTTAGATTGAATCCAGTTGGGATTTCACTCAGAAGGGAGAAGAAAAGAAGTTTGAAGTTTGTTCCAAGAATATTAACTCTTTTTATTTATTTTTTTTACCTATGTAGTGCATATTTGGAGAATTTTGCTGATGTCATAGCCAACTCCAATGATTTCCAATGGCATGAGGAACCTTGTTTGATTACACAGCTAAAGAGACATTTCTACTTTCCCTTTGATTCAATTGCTGGCTATAGTAATACACACATTCGTGAATCAGGAGCTAGATCTCTGCAATTTACCTTGGTTTTAGTAATTTCACTGATGAATGAAATCAATGTGATCTGTTACTTGGAGAAGGAAAACAATATGTGCTCCAATGCTGTATGCATTTTAGAACTCATTTTTTCCCCAGGATCATATACCACAATGCGCATCTCAACAGCAGCACTGGTTCTCTGCAATTAGGACACTTGTCCTAGTGGATCCTTTGTTTTCCACAGAAATGAGCACCATGGGAATGTGTAAGAGTAGTTTCTTTTCCTCTTCTGGGCCTGTCCATAGCAGCCCAACAAACAAAAAACAGAAAACTGGTCACTGAGGCATAGAAACAAAAGTAAAGAAAAGAACCTGTGTTTAAATGATTCTTGAAACTGTGATGAGTGAGCATGTACTTTCAGGATCAAGCTACTTACTATAGAATGTGTATAAGAGAGACAGCAACAAAAAAGCACCATAAAACTCCAGCTAATTCAGTTTTCTTTCCATCTGCCCCTTGTTTAATTCTGGCAATCATTGCATGCTCTATATTTCCGTTTCAATCCATTATTTAATGATAAAGGGACTTTGGAGAAAGAGAGGAAGATAGTTTCCCTTGGACAACAATCAGAGAATTTCTGTAAACATCTGGTTCTGTTTAAGACCGTTTTTAAAGCATTTAATATAAAGCGCTATTCGATGGTAGCAAATGAATGCTGAGTGTTCTTACTGTGTAAGCAATGCAGTTTTCCCTACTGGAAGTTTGCATACAACTGAACTTGAGTCAAGTTTGTAGATAGGTTTCACGAAGGTAACCTTACGTTATCTAGTGTGAGTGAAAGAGACTTGCAAGAACAACGGTTAAAGTCATTAAAGACCTCTTTAAAAAAGAGGTTCAAATGATTATAAAGCCCAACTGGATACATTTCAACCAGCTGGATTGCAGTAATTGAATGAACGTAGTTGAATAAGTAGTTAGAGATGAATAAAAATGGAGACAATGGAAAATTCATGACACAATAGTCTAGTCTTTTTCTCACTTGGACAGGACTCAGTAGATAACTTGGAGGATTGCCTGTGTCTTTGATATTCTCTTGTAAGTTATATGCTCAAGTGATAACACTGAAGAGTATGTTTTTAGCACAATTCATTATTAATAGCAGATTTTTGTTGTCTTGAAGCACTTCAATCACATTTTTTATTCACTAAAAATAGATGCCTTGAAAGATATAAGTAAGATTAGTGTCAGAGCTGCAAGTAAATGTACTTGATTTAGAGATTATATTGAGTAATTGCAAACTTATAAATGTTCATTCATAGAGGAAATAACACAGGCCAAGAATGAAAATTGCACTTTTGGACCCTACTGCTTTTTATTTTGCAGGTCAGATGCTATTGATGCTCACTGAGCAGGCTATAGTCAAGGCAGTCCTTTAAGGGACTTTCTTTAAGGGTTATTCTTGGGTCAGAATTTCATTTTAGAACAGAAACCAGATATATCAAAATAAAGAGAGTCAAATTCCTCAAAGTAAGGACCTCAAAAAGATACCTGGGGACTGAATAAGCAAACACATTCTAAGAGTACTTAAAGTATACGAAGTGTGGATAACTTCCAGTATGACTTCTGATATATATGAAGACATTAAAAATTGAGGGTTTCCTCAAATACTTAGGCTTAAAAATTTTGGGGTTAATATACTGTGACCATTTCAGATTAGCCCTGAGTATTGGACTGATATGATGAAGTTGAGACAGGACTGGCTCTTCCCAAGCAGCTTTAATCTAAACCAGGCAGCTGAACAGGCTGAGATTAGAGAGGGTACATTTTACAATTTATTTTGTCCCTAAGATTTCTGTTAACTTGCTGGTTATTTTTTTCTTAAGAATCAGTCCTCACAGCTTGCTGTTCTGTGCCCCTGCCCCAGATTTCATGTTTCTGGTAAAGAATCTGATCCATATCTAAGAATGGGGCTGCAAACAAAGGAGTTTTGTTTAATCTTTTTTTAAACAGCCACTATAAATAAGAGTTGTTTAGGTTTTTTTGTGAAAAGAATACTCACCTTTTCAGGTTTAGATGGATCTCCACTCTTCCTCTAAATGGCCTGCCAGCCTTTTCTTTCCTCTTTCACAGACTTTCTGACCACAATCAGCTTCTTTTGTCTGCTTTGAGAATTAATTAGTATCTGAAAGTGGCCTAAATGAGGGTCTCCATCTTGTGGGTTTATTTGTGCTGGTGAAATTACACTTCAGGAGTAAAGAGCTGCTTCCAACTTAGCTAGATGGAAGATGTGGGGGCTGGGGTTTTTCTGTCAAAGTACAGTCTCAGCCACTTATTTACTTAGCACTTCCTCTTCTAATTTAATTTGAGGTTTCTTTCACAGTTACTCGGAGCCTAAAGTGCCAAATCATGACTTTGTCATACAATCCAGTAATTTGACATGAAACCAGCTGCAGTATATGTTAGAATTCAGCTCAGAGAACAATGATAAAGGACAAAAGAGAATTTGTATTCCAAGCCTGAAAATGTAGATACATCACAACCGTCTTCTCGTAACACAGGCATCATGTGTTTTCAGAGTATTTACACGATAGGATAACACCATCTTTAACTGAGTAGAAAAAGGAGTCTGTATGCCACTTGTGATGGTACTGGGAACCCTGGAAGCAGTAAATTTCTAACACAAGAAACATTTGATAAAATTAATCACCTAGCTTGGTCTATTTAAACTTTACACTCATGAATATTAGGAACAGACACTTTTTTTATGTTTAGAGGTAGGGCCAGAGGGAGAACATGGGCAGCAGTTTGCAGAATTCATAGCATGGCTGAGTTTGGACCCAGCTGAGCCCACACTGGTAAATCTCCCTGGGACAGTTTAAGATACTGCTCCGTTCTCTATCTCACCTTCTGATGGAGGTTACTGAACTTATAGCAGGATGGGGATCATGTGCTTGTGTCTTAACTCCCCAGTGCAAAACAAGTTTTATGGTTATGGAAGGCAGAAATTCAAACATGTAGTCTCGACCATTATATCTGTACTGGGAACAGTAATGGTGATGAGCTTGGAAATGGTAGCCAGGAATGGTAACTTCTTGAATCAGCTCAGGAAGATTCATGCTAAATGACATGTGTCAGGGCATTGAAACTTGTTCTGGGACAGGAAATTTTACTTGTGCCACCTGTTACACATGTTGTGTGAATAGTGAATACTAATGGAATCAAAGAAAGTGGAGTAAGAGGAGGGCTGAAAATAAACTTTCACCCATCCCTACTCACTGCTCCTTCCCGTACTGACACTACATTTGCACTGGGTATCATGACAGGGCAAGGTACAGCATCTGTCTCAAAGGCTTGGCCAGGGCACTGTTTGAAATGAGGCTGGAGACAGAAACAGGCAGTGGTTTGCGTGTACTGTTGCCATAGACTTGTGAGCGTCAGTGATGTTACGTCTGTTTACACCCAGAAGAGGAATTGTTACCTCTTTTACAAATGGGGAGTGAAAGCTCAGAGATTGAGTGATGTGGCACGTGCTGTATTGCTCTCTCTGAGGAAGCAAGCCTTGGTCCATGACCCAGTCCACACAGCTCAGCTCATGATCACACTGCCTACGTTCTGGAAGATGAACTTAGATGGCTAAGCTGTACCATACTCATCTGGGATCTTGACTGAGTCTGATGTGGCATTCATCTGGCCCTTTGCATTGTTACTCTTTCTTGGTGTTCTTCTGTCAAGGGCTCAAATGCTGAAAGGCTGCGGCAGGCCAGAATTTTCATATCACGACACAAGGAGCTTGGGCTGCAAACCCTTGGGTATGCTGAGGTGGCCTGTAGAATCTCGGAGGGTGACAGCACTGCCTGCTGGGTGCCATTGGAGGGTTGATGCTGGCGGAGTGGAGACAAACTAGATGTGGTCCGTGTCCTAGCTTCCTACTTTGTATTATCCAGCAGTGAAGTATTCTGTGCTGTAGTTTCCACTCGGGAGGAGCTAGCCAGTTTGCTCTGGAGGGCAGCCCAGAACTGAACGAGGAGCTATATCGTGTGGATTAGCAAGAGGGCAGGCCCGGGTGTGAAAAAAGGACTCAGACCAATTGACAGGAGTCGTGTCATGAAGCCAGGATATACCATGGCTTCCAGACCAGTATATAGTGCCATTCTTCATTTCTACCTTTGTGACCAGGTAACAGTTTCTGACTGTCCTGAGTGTTTTTGTACATGTTATTGCCTCGGTATAACCCTCTCTATTTAGAAAGTAACATTGCACCAGAAGAGGCCAGAAAACAGACATGCTGAAGTGCTACTTGCTGACATCTTAGATCCATTTGTTGAATGCAAAGGATGTGTGTCTATATTGACATTTTAACTTTTACCGAAATGTTCTCCGAGAAGCGAGGTGACCCAAGCAACCTTCCCCGAGACCTCTTATTACACATTTCTGAGTGCTCATATTCACAATTTTTATTAAGGTAATAATCAGACAAGGTGCAGGCTGCATCAGGAGATCGCTGTACCGAAAGGTGTTTGAAACATCAAGTGGCACTCTGGACAGACTACATTTTTGCTCGATTTTAATGCTAACCATGTGAGAAGCCTGGCAAGTTAAAAATTGAACATTTAATTGTATTACATGAAGGAAATGCGTGGAAGGTAAACTGTGCACTTCGTTGCCCAGCATCTACTGTGTTGCTGTAGTAAGGTTTGCAAGCTTTTCAGAAGAGGCAGAAAGGATTTGCAGAGGCACTGTTATATTTCAAATACTTAACTAAAATTATTTTAAGGCGATATGAGAATCATGTTGCTATTTAAAGGCCCCTTGAACTTTTCTGTTAAAAATTGACTGCCTTTATGACATCCTAGGCAGAACGTGATCTGATGTTGGTAATAGGGGAATAACAGTGAGATTTGACTTGAATTTAGGATTCTCTATCTTTATTAGTAAGCCTATCCCTTAAAGCATGCTGGAGCAATTCAGCAGCAATTCACCTTGTGAATACCTTATATGAGATGCTTTCTTAGGAGCATTTTGTCTATATCAATATACTTGTATGCTATGCCATTCAGAAAAATTCTTATATGGAAGCATAATCCATACTGCAATACTTATTGCACACACTCTTGTGCACCCCTGTGTGCGCAGGCACAAGCACAACTATATGTTGAATCAGCCAGCCCTGTGAAAAACATACTTTTGCAGGCATCAGTTTGTCTACTTAAGTGCCTTTTGCTGGCACATTTTGTCAGGAAGGGATCACGTCTCTGTGGACTCTCAACTGGTAGACCCATACTAACAAAAAAAGTCTAATGGAGATATGATTGTATTTAGAAACTTCCATGTAAATGGAAGTAGATAAGTTTTGTATAGAAACAAAACCCAGTTGCAATTTATCAGATGTGCAAATATGCATTTTGTTGGTGTTTGGTTTTTTTAAAGTGGAAAGAAGAGAAACCTTAGACGTCTGAGATGAAATCATCCTTAAATGAAGCCACTGTTTTGGGGCTCGTTTTACTCTCTCTGCTCCTCTCACTGATTGTATTCAAATCAATATCACTAAACATTTAATTTCATGTAATGCAGGCAAAATTTTCCATCTATTTAGAGTCTTTATGTTAAGGGAGAACTTAGGAGATATTAATTGAAGTGTCAAGACATTGAAACAATTTTTATTACAAATGACCTTTACAGAAATTACTGATGAGACTAACAATTCTTTGCATATTGCTTGGTCTTCAGACCACTATCAGGAAAGGAGAAAGGGACTCACATTGACTTACTCAGGAGTGAATATCCAGTGTCCCATAATAAAAAGCAGCAACTTGCTACTGGCTTGATAAATCAGCCTGGTGTCATTCAACTTCCTCATGCAGCTTTACTCAGAGAAACACTTCAGTTGTCAGGAAATTACATCTAGTTTTTCACTAGGAAGAGAAGTCATGCCTTTTGGCTTTAAGAAATCACAGGGCCTCACGGAACAGTTCTGCTAGTGCTGTTGTGCAGAAGGAGGCAAATTCTGCTAAACTCTCTTCAGATGTCAACTGATTTTAACGCCTTTGATTTCAGTGGAGTCACATCCATTTTATACTAAGGCAAACAAGTCCAGAATTAAGATCTCTTGGTATTGCACCTAGTATTCTGTTTTGTACAAGATCATCATGCAGTATGAATCATGAAGTTACACTCTTATAGGGGATGCCACAGGCAGGCATATAGCCCACATATTATAGTGTTTTCTAGCACATCAATGAGGGCTGGTCTTGAATTTAATGCCATAAGAACTGTGTAAACCAGCTGCACTTCATGATCATGACTGCTAGTTGGTTGTTATAATAATATGCTCAGCCAAAGAAAAATGACATGTCTGACCACCAACTACCAAAGGGTACCCAGGAGGAAGATGAAGGGAATGCAATCTATGTGACATTTTCCATCACCAGCAAGGTACCCCATATATTTCCTTGAAAAGAAGATTTAGGAGGTAGGCAAGGGGACTGAGAAGTAGGTTATGTGTGAGAAACGTAGTATTTCCCTTAAAATTCTATTCACCTTTGCCTACTGCTTGCAAAAAGTTGGCCTTGCCACAGTAGTTTGTTCATAATAAAGAAATGCAGAACTGATATAGTTAGAAAAAGTTTTTTCATTTCTGCTTGTCTTGATTTGTAGTGACAGGAGTGCTATCCCTGCAGGAAAATACAGAAAAAACAATGATGTCATTCATCTTCACAACTCTGTTTTGGTAAAAATAACCACTTAACGTGTAAAAACACATAGGCCCTTCAGCTGAACCACAATGACAGCCCTATTGCAGTTCCAGCTTCATCATCTGTACCTGGCTCTCAGTAAAGGAAAAGACCAGCATCTCTCCTTCTGGACACATTTTGCATAATACATGCTCTTATATTCTGGGTGGCATGCACTCTGGACTTTATTAATCATAAGGAAAATTAAGAAGCTAGTTAACACTTGCAAGCAGTTATTAGTTTGTTGTATGGGCATATAGTCTGCTTATTGTATACTTACAAGTGTAAATATATAATTAAAAAAAAAGCCACCTTAGAAGCATAAAGAATAAACTAGTGGATATATATAGGTATATACCAGAAGATTATATATGTGTGTATGTATATGTATATGTATATGTATATGTATATGTATATGTATATGTATATGTATATGTATATGTATATCACTGTTCTGTGGCTGGAAGACAGACCTGTCCTGGAAAGTTTTGGAACCTATGACCTCTCCAACTCTGGGCAGCGTGCTTAAAGGGTTTTAAAACATACTGGGCTGCCTACTTCAAGGCTGTACTGAGGAGCAAGCAGTGATGGTCAGGAGGCTCATCCCACACAGTTGCCAGCTTTGTGACACTGAAGTTGAACACCTGACCTCTGCGGCTGTCCTGGTGCACACGTCAGAAAGCTTTGGTGTCCCTAGCAAGCTGTTGTGGTCCTAGGGAGGATTGGCAGGAATTCTGCATTTGATTTATTGGGAATTTTCAAATCACAGATGTTTAGAGGAAAATACTATGCGTTTGTCCTATTGATACCACTTTAATGAGTCTGTTTTGATGATTTTTTCTCTCTAATTTCTAATATACCAAGCAACTTCATTAGAAGGACTGAGAAATGTCAGCACTCTCCTTTCCTGTTTCCACTCACAGTTGCCTCATGCTATGCCAGCTGTGTGTAGATTGCTTTCTGTCATGATTAAGTTGTGATTGCGCAGCATTTCCATTTGCGCTGGTTCTGCACCTCCCCGTGGTTTAACTCCTTCACATTAAGTCTCTAAAATTATTAATGGAATATTTTCAGGGATATTTTCCAGTTCTCTTCTGCTCCCGGGGGGTTCAAGGCAGCTGGAGTAAACCTTTGGTTTTCTGTAGCACAAACTGGGGGTATATTTCACAGCAGAGAGAGCATCCTTTCAGCTCCTCACGAAGCATTTGCAGTCAGGCTTTCATGGCAGAGAAAGAAAGTGACATTGTCTATTTTGGTTCAACACCAGCAAGTTTCTGTGGGACTCACAGAAGGAGCTTTTTTTTTTCTTTTTTTTTTTAATTATTATCATTTTACTTTTTGGCTTGAAACTGCTTGAACTTTATTATAATGCTGAGGGGTTTTTTTGAAGCAATAGCTAATCATTCATCAGAACTCCGTGCAGCAACGAGTTTTGTGTAGCTCCTAAAAATGTTTTTTATGTTTCTAATCTAATTTCCACATCCCGTTTTCCTGCAGCACTTATCTGCTCCAGGAATTCCATAATCATTAACTATCTGCATTTCCATGATGACTCTTCTCTTCTAGAAATGGAAAAAGGACTGCAAAATTGGTCCAGTGCTGAGGTTCTCATTCTTTTGGCTGTGAAAATTTGTGTAGAAACATAAACCCTAGTGCTGGCATATACCACCCAGGAATGAAAGCGACAATTTAGCACATCCCTGGCTTATCCCTGGCTTCATTTTTACCTGCTTTTGTATTTGCTACCGAAATGGAGTGGGACAGACTTTAAAATTACATCAGACTTACGTGACATGCTATGGGTATTACATTGTCATGTCAAGTATGTAACGGTATCTCGATAATAGCAAATATCAGTGCTGCTTGGTAGCTGTAACAATGCATTTAAGAACTAGCCTCCAAGTCACACAAAAGTCATTTCACAAAAGGCAGTGTTGCCTTTAAAGGACACTGAAGTGCTCTTCACAGGAGCCAGCAAAGTCATGGAAAATTTATTTTCACATCATTACCACCCTTACTTGTTTTCATCTCTCATCTGCCTCTTCCATCCTTTCCATTGATTAACACATGCTCTTGTTTCTGGTTCAGACACTTTGGAAATTCACTGTATGAAAATGTCACACTGCTGAACTCACAGGAAATTCCTCTATCCATTATCTTTTCATAAAACTAATGAAGATCAAGGGTAATGAAGTTTAGCTTCTGATCCCAGAAAGAAATAATTTCTCCCCTTAAATTCACATACCATGAAGAAGACCACCTCTGTTTATGATGATGATGATTATATTATTTTCTGCTTATGCTAAGGCTTTTTATTAAAAAAAATTATGTCATATATGTCATTTATGCTTTAGAGAGGCAGAAGGTTTTCTTAGTTCTTAAAATTGTCAAGGGAGTATTAGACCTTGAGCAGAAACTGAAATAAATATAAGAATATTTAATTTAATATATGAAAGGGCACCTGGTTCCTGTTCCTGGGGTAATAGGAGCAATTAACTTGATTTGCTTTTAGGTTTTAGTTCAAAAGGTTTGTAAACTGACTAACGGAGATGTTTTAGGATTAACTATCCTTACATGACATTAATGAAGTCAGACTTGTTTTCCAAAACGTTTTCAATGTTAATTTTTAACAACGTTGTAACTCAGATAATATACTAACACAAACATTATGCCATCCCATTGAATAAAAGCACTGAGGATATTGCGAAGTACCCAACTAATATTTATAAACAAATGTTAGGAATTATCTAGTTTGAAATTATTTTTAGCTAAGATTTCTGTATCTTACCTGTGTCTTGTATCCAAAGAGGTAAAAACAAAAATTATAGGGACAAGAGCTGGTAAGGGTTTGGTTTTGCTTGAAGGCCTATGAAATAAATGGACCTTAAGGGCACTGTATGTCATTGATATTACTGTGCAAATAACTGGTATTTCCTATAGTGCTTTCCATTTGACTCTTTACATGGGTGAACAAATTTTAAGAGGCATTTGACTGGACTATTTATCCCAAAGTTTATAGGTGAAGGACAGCTTTTGAAAGCCTGCATATCCTTCAATGAATACATTGGGCATCGTGTGAAATTTGTAAATTAGAGTGAGGCTCATGGTTCCAACTTCTGAACCTGTTCTCAATGTGTAGAAACACAAATTGTAAGCATATCAAAAGTCAGTTCAGTCAGTTTTAACAAATGAGGCCTGCAAACTTTCAGGTAGCATTT
Organism: Actenoides lindsayi; assembly: GCA_025331215.1. Classification (NCBI taxonomy): domain Eukaryota; kingdom Metazoa; phylum Chordata; class Aves; order Coraciiformes; family Alcedinidae; genus Actenoides; species Actenoides lindsayi. Next base: position 43,294 of record WTSP01010901.1, read on the forward strand.
ACTTGGTTTTCCACTTGACTAGCCTGTCTATTCAAGAGTAAACAGAAACAAAGGTGTTATTTAAAAGAGAAAGACTTAGACAAAGAGCCAGCAATGTTGGATTGGTATTTTTCACTTCATAAACTCCAAACTGGCGTATTTTAAACAGGAGATTTCTCTGTTACGCTAGTTACAATGAGTTCAAAATTAATCTAATCAACAATCTCTCCTGTAAAAATCGTTACGTTTGTTCCATGCTGATATAATAGCTATTATATAACTAGTCTTAGCAGGGTCTAGTTGTTAGCACATGTTTGATTTTTGCATGGAAGCAGTTGAAGCACTGGACTCACCTCAGATCGTATTTTCTCCTAGGGATGAATGGAGTTTTTTTGTACACTTTCTGATAATCTGCAGTGAAAGCTCAAGGCTGGATTTGCAGTATTTTGTAGCAGCCACAGCACTGCGTGCCAGTTGGAAGGACAGCACACCTTAAAAATAGAAACTGTAATTCTTCACCTTCCATCCATAGAGTATCCCCCTTATTTGATTTAGACCAAGTGTTTGCTTATTTTCCTGAGTGGACCTTGTATTTATCACTCTTTGTAGATACCTTCAAGAATCTTCCTTAATAATAATGCAATACGACCCATCAAGCATAACTAGAGGATTTTCCCAGGTTTGTTCTCTGGAGAAATATGGTCTCAGCTATACAAAAACAGTGGCTGGTAGTAGAAATGTCATTCCTGAGTTCCAAGTGATCATATTTTCAGAGCTGGAAAGAGTTTATGTGTGGTGTTGCAATTCAGGAATGTACAATTTCTGTTATTCATATTATTGGGGTTTTTTAAAGAGTGGGGTTTTTTTCATCCAGAGTTGCAGTAATTGAAACATCATTTGTAGGCAGAGATTCTTTGGAATATCATGAAAGATTTTGTGTCACCATGCTGTGTATAGACACTTAGGCAAAAACAAGCTGAAGTAGTCTCTGTGGCCAAGACATGGTATGAATCTATTTGTTTCAAAGAACACAAGTTTGTTCTTTCCACAACTTTTGATACAGGTCAGTGATTCCATTAATGTCACCTGATAAGGAAGCCATGGCCTTTATAAATTAATGATCACATGCCCTTGGAAACCTAGTCCTTGTTTTAGTTTAAAACAGAAGTTATTTAATTCTGAGAGGGTTTTTCCCCCCCCCTATTTGGAAGCAGTCAACTATGTATTATCTTTCTGCCACCACAGTTCCTGGGTATGTCCTGGAAGAGATCAAAGTCCCGTGTTATTTCCTAGGTATGATATACTTAATCATTTTATTGTGATTTTTTTAGGTGGAAATATATAGTACGTTCTTCCACAATTAGATAAAAGCCAACAATCACATAAGGAACCAGAACATTAGAACCTTTAACTTTTAGAACATCACTGCTGGTATTAAACAATGGGACTGCCCCTTCTTCCCCATTGATCTCTGTTTCAGCCTGGATGATGATAGAATTGGAAAGACACTGCTACCTAAGAAAAAAATGAAATATGGAGTTTGTATTATTTCTGCATTATAAAAAAATTACTTTTGTATCAATAATAATAATTAAATGTGTCTTGATCCTTTCAGGAGCATTAGTATCTTTCCTAACATCTATCAAAGCATCAGTCCATCAGTGTGTTTGAGGCACACATGTAGGCACGTATAGCTGTGACTTTTCCCTGCACTTAAAATATATGCCAGCCTTACTAGGCTTATCTGTTCTTAAGGAAGGAACAATATAAAGCTGCTTTAAAGGAAAAACAGGAGTAATAATGTGATTTCATTCTGCAAATCCATAACCTCAAATCCTTAGTGATTAGGAGGAATAATTTTTGTTAGACCTATCTTCTGCATAAAGAGACAGCTAAGTCATCTAACAGGCTGGGGTGGGAAAATGAAGTCAATGTTTCTGACAAGAAAACTTGAGCACAGCAATTGCTGCATTCATGTGATGTAGAGATTTAGTCAGATTCTTAAGTTTATTTCACAGATACATGCAGTGCACAAAGCACCATCTCAAACGTGAAATTCTGACTGATTTGGATAGAAATTTTGAATGGAGGGGTCAAATTCAGCTTTTTGCTACAAACCATAAGACTGTTGAACTCCACCGGAGTCGTGTGTGGATGAGTGCAGCACAACACTGAAGGATACTGAGTGTTCTGAGCTTATTCTGAAGTGAGCTTACTCTAGGATGCTTATCATCTTCCTTTTGGATTCCTAGTTGATGTTACACATCAGCAGAAAGAATTGTCAGGATAAGAATGAACACTTTAGCTGAGTGGCTGCTAGAGACACTGAAATTCAGTACATGCAGATGAATCTCAGCCTGACCTCCTCAAGAGGTGGAGGTGCTGTTTTAAATCTTCCCTGAAATGGAAGCTTTTGAGTTTGAAACTAATTTTTCTTTCAGTTAGTAAGGGGACTAGGAACATTTATCTTGATTCTGACTTACTACAAAGTTTTGAAGACATTGGAAAGTCTCACTAGAGTCCATCCTGCCTTTTAAATAACTTTTTTATTATCCTTTTTATATTCTCTGTGGCTATTCTTTGGTATTCCTCACCTAGACCTTATGGCTGGTAAGAGATGGGGTAGTGTGACTTCTTACTGCCTGTATCCTCTTATGCTCAGTATGAATTCTCCCAAAAGAAGCAATGTTGTGCAGCTAGCATGAATCTGGTACCTTTTTCTCTCCGTGATGTTAAATATCCTGAACAATTCTAAATGTATCTCGAATCTCATTTATTTTGCTGATTGCTTGTGAAAAATGAGCATCACAGGAGCCGAAGCTCCCAGCTTGAAGTTATAAGTAATGATATATTATATATTTACAAGCTCATAAAAAAATAATAAAACTGCAGACTGCTCTGAGAATGGAACAAAACTGAGAATGAAATTAGGGAATTGAGCCTCATGCTTTTCAGTGCAGCACCCTGTTTACTGAATAGACTTTCCAATCCTGGATCATAATCAGATTTATTTATGCTTGATAACATTTTATTAAAAACTTGAAGGATATGTAAGTTAGTCTAGTAATGTGCATCTGTTCTGTAGGCAAGGAAAAATAGGTGTACTTTGGAAAGCCAGTCCTGAAACCTGGGTTATAGAGATAGGGTAAAAAGGGATGAGCAACCACATCTGTACAACTCTCTCACAAGTGCTGAACCTGAACTGCAGGTGAGAAAACAGTCAAGTCTCATATCAAAGTACCGAGATGCAAAATATTTCTTCTTACCAAGCAGCTGAGTCCTTATTACAGTCATGCTATTCATCACACCTAATCCTGTAAGGATCTCACTGAAGCTGAGCTCTGAATACCTTATGCAGTGGGGTCTTTGTACAAAGATGCTTTCAGAATGCGCAGACGGGTTCAAAACACAGTTCTTACAGCAATTTCCTGTGTAAGGCATTGATGAGACAATAGATCCCTTTATGATGCTCTGTTTGACTACAGAAATGAGCAATTGTTCTCATTATATTTAATAAATCCCTTGACACCCTGTTAAAAGGACCTATGTTTAACTGAAGACTTGGCATGAATGTACTTCCAGAGGTTTAATGACCTTTCACTTTTCGAGGTGTTCTTTATTTAAACTAATGAAAATGAGCTGTACTTAAAAGGCTTTTAAATGCTGATTAAAAATTAAATCAGCTGTTCATTATCCCCAGGTGGCCTTGTTCTAAGAGCAGTAATTCAGAGAGAGTCAAACAAGTAGTCTTTTTTAATGTAGCTAGGTCTTTAGTTGGGAGGACTTTGTTAGAGCTGTTTATTAATCACCAATTTTTCAACTTCTAATGCAAATGTAAACACAGGACTTCTCCTCTCTATTTCTACCTCCTTCTTCTTAGAAACATGGAAGAAAATCAGGCACGTTTCTGAAGATTCCTAGTGGCATGTATAGCAGAAATGTAAACAGCTCTGTTATTTTACAAACATAGAAAATATTGACCTAGTGGGTACCATCACATTAATAACAATAAACTGAGAAATTAGATATAGAAAGTCTCACTTTACATATTTGATTATTTTGTTCTAGGGTTGGAAAAGTTTCAGAATCATTTACAATACAAATCACAACGAACAATGATAAAACCTCGATGGATTAGTTTTTGTTGTTTGGCTGTTGTTTTCTTGTTGTGGTTTGGGGTTTTTTGTTGTTTTGGTTTTTGTTTCATTTTTTTTTCGTTATGGCTGCTGAGAGCACTAGCCTGGGATTTAGGTAGTTAAATGTGATGTAAAATGCTAAGAGAACAGAATCTACAAGTTTGTAAAGTATCATGTATCTGAAAAGCAGGAACACTCACTGCTTAAACACCATGATTGTTTTCCAGAATTTTATCATGTACTTTTCAATATATTAAATCTCACTTGATAGAGAACTTCCTGATCTTGAAATGCAAGCTTAAATAAACTTGGATAAACTTGGACAGTGCAAACTATTCATGATCACTTTGAGAAAAGGTAAGGCAGTGCATTTTTTGAGAACATTTAGACATAAGAAGGAAAGAAAGAGTGTTATGCCATGCTAAACCTTGAGTTTCACTATAGATAACTCTTCTCTTCTTGTTTTTCATATGACTCTTTGCTCTTTGTTACTTGTAGTAAAATGAGTGCCAAAAGGTTGTTGGGTGAAAGATGCTGCAGAGTATTAGGGGAGCTATTCAGCAGTTACCTTGTTTCTTCTGCAGCAGGAAGGATGGAAAACCCAAGCCTTTGTTGGCCAAAATGTTTGAAATTGCCTGCCTTGAACAGAGGCTAGTGAGGCCTTGCCTCCTATTCCTGTCTAGCCCAGTCATCTGTTCATTTGCCTATTGTAGAGGCTGTTTTAAGGATGCACTAGAGGTGCATCCTTGTGTTCATATATTGCTTGGAAAGTGTGGCTGAACTGAACAAAGTTATGTATCCTAAATGGCTGCTAAGAAAACTGGCTTAGTGCCAGTAGCCGGCTATACTGCTCTGCCTCCTGCCCCTGAATGCTTTGTCTGGTAAAACTTATAGGTGGCTAAGACTCTCTTATTCTCGGGTTTGTGAACAGGAGCAGAAGAGACTGCCCTGGTGATCTTATGCAGACAGGGTTGCAGAGACATGAATGTCTCCTGCTAGCTTGTGCGTGGTTTACGGAGTCACATTCACGCGCCTTTTACCTCGTGACTTTCTAATGGGTTTTGGAGTTGGGCACATGACACCAGGGCATGCAGTGTGTGTGTCTGAGGTAATGAGCAAACATCCCTAAATAGGATGCCTGTCTGGAGAAGTATTCAGACTTTGGTCAGTGAAACTTTGATCTCTCTCCTGCTCCTCATGTTAAAAGAAGCTCTTTTTTTCTGTCCTCATCAGAGAAGGAATAATAATGTAATCGTAGTGTGAGATTCATCTTTAAACACCAAATTCTAGGAATCCTTTCTGCTCCAATACTAATGCAGAACAGATTGTTACACAGTGGTAACTGCATGTCTAAAGTAATGAAAGCACTGATGTCTTCAAGAATGTCCTTGGCTGATAGCTGTATTTAATTATCTAAAGTAATTGGAAGAAAGTTATTTTCCAAGGTAATGAGTATTCTTTCTAAAAACTCCTGCTCTTCCTACTGGTCAATAAGCTTCACTATTGTCTGTGGAAGAAATGGGTTTGTGAAAAGAACAATGCTCTGAATGCAGAAAGCAAAAATCTGGAAAAGTGTATTAAAAGCTACCTGGCTGGGGTAACCCTAGCTGTCTGCATACATTAGTACTGCATGCAGTGTGGTAGATGCAACAGAGCTAGGATTCCATTCTTCTCTACCTGTCATGTAATATTATTTTTTAGCAAATGTGTAGGAGCTTATATGAAGAGCTATGGCTTTTGGGACAAATTCAGAGAAATGTCAGACATGCACACATTAATAAATAGAGAGCACAGTATAAAAGTTTCACCTTGATATCCACTCCCTCCACCCTCACTCTTTCTGATTTTAGAAAAATCCTATAAATTTGTAGCCTTCCTTCCCCCCCTCCACCCCCCATTGTTCTGAGTGACTATGAGAAATCGTCTCTTCCTGATCCAAGAAATGCTTTATATTCCTGCTACCTCCCCTGGTATCAAAATTATTATTTTCCAGGGAAAGGAGTATTCTCTACAGACAGAACAGAACTGTGTTAGCAGGGAAAGAGATTTAACAGGTTCAAAAAGACTGGGAATGAGAATATATTACCACAAAGCTTTGTGCCTTGCACAGCACATCTCTAATCAGAAATCAAACGTATGATGTTCTTCCCTCTCATCAGCAGCTTTGGTGCTTTTTCACAATCAGAGGACGCTGTTGTTCTCATTGTGAGCAATATTTTAGAAAAAGTTTGGTACAGATGGAGATACCCCCCCAAAAATGATTTCCCCCCGCCCCCCCCCCCCCCAGGAGTCAACACTTCCGTAACTGGTTGTGGTGTGTTTTTTTAACTTTCCTACATGAGAGCTCTGCTAATGAAAATGATTCCTGGCCCTTGGGCTAGATCCAAAGGTCTGGTGTTTTCAAGTGCTCATTGTTACCATGTCGTGCTCTAATGTGCCTTGTTTACTTATGGGAATAAATCACTGGCTCATGTGAAGCATGTCAGCCCTCTAGATGATCTATCAGGGCAGTAAGTAGCTGGTCATATTTCAGTTCACTGTACTGGCAACCTAAAAAGAGCATTCGCAGTCTCGTTTAGATGTCAGAAACAATCTAGTAAAAATAGCACAAAACTCTGGTTAGATTTATTCTTCCCTCTCTGCAGACTAAATTCGTCTAGTTGGAACATGGTGCTAACTTAAGAATAGTTTAAGATGAGCCTAAGTTTAAGCTCAGTGCCTACCTGGACAATTGCTCCAGACTAGGATGTGTATGTCCAGTTACAGCAGCTCTGCTTACAAATGGTAACTTGTTTAGTGGCTGTGACTTGACTGCTTTCAGTTACACATCCATTGCAGGTTTAGCCAAAAATGTGATGCCACATTCTTCCTAAAGTTAAAATATTTTCTTGCTTCCTTCTATTCTTTTGAGTGTATTCAGTGCTTATTTTGGAGTTGTTTTTACTGGGAAACAGTTTTGTTTTAAAGCACTTTCTTGATTTATGGGCTGTGTCTTCCTTTAAACAATGTCAATTTCCTCTGTGTGAGAAAATAATTACACTTGAAAAGCTGATGCAATAATCAGAGCCTTAGAAGAATTATTTAGTTCAGGCATCTAAAAGAAGACACAAGTCTGACATCTAACCCTAGTCAAGCTTTCTGGTTTTTACCGTTCATGCTATTGAAGTAAACTTTACTGGACAAGAGGATTCTGAGATGTCCAATGACATAGAATCATCAATAAAAAGCACAGTGCTGTGAGGGCTTCTATGGGGAAAAAATAACTCCATCTCAGTTATATCCAGTACAGCAGAAGAGGTGCTCCAGCCCTCTGATCATCTTTGCAGCCCTCCTCTGGACCCTCTCCAACAGATCCATGTCCTTTGGTGTTGGAGGCTCCAGAGGTGGAGCTCAAAACACACATCCGCATGTGTGCTTTGAAATAGGTGCAGTCATCATTCAAAAACTCTGAAAGAATATTCATTCTCCAAGCAGGCTGTTATTGTTATTGTGTAGGGAACACTGTACTGGGTATTGTTACTCGTATTTGGAAAAGTAGTAAAGAATTATTGCCAGCGGTTTTATAATCAAACCTTGAGGAGAATTAATTGCTTTGGGCAGGCCTTAAATTCAACTTTATTTAGTGGCAAGGAAAATGTGTCTCAAGAAAGGACATTCTTATTTCAATTTTTAAATCAACCTAAGAGTCAGAGGTCTTTTGAGGTATGCCACAAACAGAAGTGATATTCTTAACTGGTAGAAACTACATTTACAGCTCTGCTTTTCATAGAATCATAGAATGGCTGAGGCTGGAAGGGACCTTAGAGATCATCTAATCCAACCTCCCTGCCATGGGCAGGGACACCTCTCAACTAGACTGGGGTGCTCAAGGCCTCACCCAACCTGGCCTTGAACACCTCCAGGGAGGGGGCATCCACAGCCCCTCTGGTCAATCTATTCCAGAGTCTCACCACC
>WTSP01010902.1:0-23145 GCA_025331215.1 Actenoides lindsayi
TCCCGCGAAGGGTCGCGGCGCGGAGACTGACAAACCCGGGGCGAGGGTCCGAGCGACGCGCGGGCCGGCACCGGTCGGGCTGACCGTCGTGTCTGCGCGGCTCGGGAGGGTTGAAACCGCCAGAGCCGGCCCGGAAAGTCGCGGCCGTGTGGGTGGGAGACCGGGCTCGGGCCCGCCGCGGGGACGTTGGGGCGCAAGGCGGAGGGAAGAGAGCACAAAAAGGGGCAGCGGCGCCTCCGAAAGAGACAAACAGGCCGAGCCCATCGAAGGAAACCTCGGCTTCCCTGGTGCCTAAGGCACCACCTGCAGCTAAGCCTGTCCCACGGCTGGGGCGTGCTCGGCTCCCCTCCTCCACGGGTGCCTGAGCTCCCCGCGTCCTCAGGAGGTGTGCAGGAGCTGCCTCCCGGTCACCCGCTTGTCCACGCCACTGGAAATTATCCCATGGGTTTTGCACAAGTAGAGCAGAATAGGCTTGAGAAGTGTCTGCACTCCACTCACGTCACTAGCCCTCCACAGAATCATAAGCACGGGTTGATCGAGCAGGCTGGGTTGGAAGGGACCTTGGAAGGCCTCGGTCCTTTAAAGGTTCACCACCCACCTCAGTCAACGTACACGTTCAAGAGACCCCATCCCGCGTGGCAGCCGCTTACCGAGGCAGTGCCGCAGCGTTTGTCTCCGCCAAGGGCACCGAATCTCTCTGCCGCTGCCCGCCAACACCCAGAGCACGGAGGAGGAGAGACTAATGAGGAACCGGGGCAACAGACAGGAAAGGATTCGGCCCGAACCCCGCTCATTGATCAGGGGTGGGAGTACGATTGCTCACAAGGCATTTTTTTCTGGAATTTCCTCGTTCCCTTTCTGCCAAATCCGATTTGCAGAAATGAGCAGTTAGGAAGAAATTCCAGAGCTAGCGTATAACGGAGAGTTCAAGACCTCGGGTATCGATACGCTTCCCACGCAAAATGTGGTTTCAGTTGTAACAGGGCCGGGCTGTTCGACGATACAACCGGGATCAAACAAGGGTTAAGGAATTGTCGCGTCTGGTAGCGTGTAGCAGAGGCATTTACTACAGAGACAAGGTTGTCGGGGCCTGAAAAAATAGATTGTATCCTAAGAGTATGTTAATTTTAAATGAATGTTTCAGATCCTGAATTCTTGCGATATTTTTCTTTACTTACTTTCACAATCACATTTTCCTAGGAGGGTGAGAAAGCTGCAAAAAAACGCATGGGAAGGAGTGGAAATACTGATTCTGGATTTGGGAATTTCTCAAAAGACATCGGGATATTTAAGGTTCTCTGTCTATATTTTAAAATAGATTATAAGCTTTAGATTCTTTGCTGCCTTTAGAAGTCTAATGTCTGGTTCTGTACAAAACAAAACATGGTCTTACATTTCTTTTCCACATAGAGTTAACTGAGTCAGGTAAATGTAACATTTATTTGTATCTACTTTACGGAGGCTTTTGATTATATCACTTCTTATCTGGAAGGACTTATACTCCAGGTAGCATGTAAGTTTAGCTATTTTTCTGCCATAGCGTAGAAAATACCAACAACAACATCAGAAGTTCAGTGCCTTAATACAACAGGAAGACTGATTTGTGACATTCTTAAAAGGAATTACCCACAGAAGAGGAAGACAATGACAAAAAGAAAAAAAATTGTGCTTTAGTGCCTTGAAAAATGATCGAAGTGACATCGTCTCCCACTGTACCATGCACTGGCCATCCAGCACAGACTGCGATTTGCTCTGTTGTACCAGAATGTTGTTGAGCTGACGTGTGCTGTATTAACTTACATTTTCCCTGTAGAAAGAATAAGCTTTAGGACTCACCTGTGTGTTAAACCAAGCACTGGTCTTAGTCTTGGGTATTTGTCTTCAGTCACGGAAACATTATTAGCTGTTGTATGCTCGCTTGCACTCAGATGGTGTAACAAATGTTGATTTCTGCTGGTACAGATAACAGAAACTGGTTTATATTTCAATGTATTTTTTTCTTTTCTGCCAGCAGCATCCAAGGAATTAATTCTCATGAGCTGTGTCTGGCCTGCAAGCTAAGAAGGAGGAGGGGAGATGGAAGACACTAACAAGGGTGCTTTGGCCTGCCTGCTCTGGAGTGAAAGAGTTATTTCTACTCTGCCCTGAAGAGGGGGATCAAACATGTTGCACAGGGATATGAACTTTGCCCAGTCCTATCGGTCTGACTAGTTTGATCTTCACAGGACATTCCTCTTCCCCATATGAACATATTCAGGCAACTTGTACCTGATGGAAGAGTTACCCAAAATAATTGTCACTATCAAGGTCAATTTGTAACAGAAATTTGAAATCTAACCATCCGTATCTCAGCACACACAAGACTGTTTTTCAGGTGCTAAATTCATCCTTTCAGCTTCCATAGTGATAGAAAGACATGATCTTCTGCAGCTGTGTTGTAGTTTGAGCTAGCACAGAACTAATTCCAGGACAGGCTGGAATTTCTGCAGGCTGCTTAAATTCCATAGGAACTTTTTTTGGTTTTTGAGTTACTTATTTCTTGGTGTGATTGTTTTATATATGAGGCAGCAGGAAAAGGAGAATACACATTCCTTACCCATGCTTCACACCTGTAGTCTTAAATGCTTCTTGTCATCGCGTAAAGGCACTTAAACAAGAGCTCGAAGTACCAGGCACCACTGAAAAACAGTCCTATGCCACGCTTTTGTACAAACTGAGGTGTCTTCCAAACTACGACGACAACAACTCTTCATTTTTCCAGTTTAAAGAAGGAGAGCACAGCTCCACTAAGTGGCAGCACGGGGCATTATTAGGACCAGCTTCACTGAATTACTTTTCTATTTTGTGGGAATCATAGAACCACAGAAGGTTAGGGGTTGGAAGGGACCTCTGGAGGTCTAGTCCAACCCCCTTGCCCAAGCAGGATCACCCAGGGCATGTCGCACAGGAACTCATCCAGGCGGGTTTTGAATATAAACCGCTGCTCACGTGGCAATAGCATGTGTGCTTCCTTCTTGCTCACAGGGTTTGCTTTCATAATTTCCAGGACAGATGAATAAACCTGTGCTCAGACAATCTAAGAGTTACCTTTCCAAATGCTTTCACAGGTTCGTATTTTGCAGAAATTTCCATTTCAAGATGAGTTTTACATTTATTATAATAACATTCATTTATGAGTCGGAAAATACATCATATGGGCCCCCATACCTTCTTTTGGGTGCTCCTCAGGATCACTTTCACAGCTTCTCTGCAGTGCCAAGGTGGTCCCAAAGACTGAGTCGTCTTTCAAGAACAGGGAAACTACATTTTACAAAATCCAGGGTGCATCACTGCTTATTGCACGCCTGTGTCCAGGGCATAAAGAGAACCTATTTTGGTTGGTATATTAGGAGGACCAAAATATGTAGCTGAAGCACAATAATGATGTTTGAAAGTCGTGCTGTGTGCTTTACATACCATAGTAGCAGGGGTCAAATGCTGAGGTCCTGGTTCTATTAATCAACGCATGAATCACTGAAGCTGTTAACTTACATGCCAAAAGCAGGCAAATTTATGCTCGGTTGCCCAAGATGCCAAAGCTGTCAATAAACACACCCTCACACATTGTAAAAATAATCTTCTATAGTAAGATGTCATTCTTTAAAAGTCACTGGTCGGATTTAACACCGAGACATACCTACGAGGTACTGAAGTCAAATCACAGCTTGTAACAAAGTTCCCAAGCAGATTCCAGTGCTGCCCCAGCTGCATTCCTGAAAAGCTGTTATCTAAATCTGCTGACTCCGCGTGGCACGCTGGTTAGGCACCTATGCTGCTGCTCCGTTTTGAAACGGACTGAACTGATCTTCAGTGTCACAACACAGAGTGCTTACAGTATTTTAATCATTTTTTTTTCCCCCCTCACAACTGATGAATTTTGTAGCTGGGAAAGAAAATAACCCAAACTAGGTTTTCATTTTCGTACTGAAAAATTTAAAAGGTGCAGGTATGACCCTAAGTGTATTACACTTCACAGAAGGAAGCGTCTGTAGTACTACTGTTGTCTATCATCGACCCAGAAAACATTCCCATGCAGCTCCACTATCTCCTTATACCATAGGAGTCAATTCTATGAAATCCTACACGCCAGCAGTTCAAGAAAAAACATCGTGAGTTGCCGTCTCTGTGTTCTATTCAACCTCAAAGAGATGTTAAGGCAGCACTGCAGGGATAAGCTTCATTTACACTAGAGTTAAAACAATATAAATGCGCTTTACAACAAAGCCTACTATCAATAAGAATCGTGGCTTGTGTTTCAGACAGAACAATGTCTTCTTCAAAACTTAATTCCAAGAGGGTAGGAACTAAAGAAACAAAGCCATGCATTCTTCATTTTGATATATATCCATGACAGGTATTTTCAGGCAAAATTGATTTTGAAGATTACCAGAATTAAATGAAAAAATAATAAAAGAGCGTGGCTTTGCAGCTCAAGGAGGATTTATGACTAGAGGAGACACAGCAGATCCTTTGTGGCTTTGTTCTCCATTGTTCTCCAGAAATGACAGCTATTGTCCAGTCTGGCCTCTCACACAAGAATGAACATCAGGCCACAAGGATGTATTATCCATTGTAGCAAAAAGCTATGACTTTGCTGCCGGAGGGTGGGAAGGGATTATTATTGATTTGTAATATTCTATGGGATTACGGAGTTTGGTTAGGATGCCAAGAAAGGCATCTGATGTACGCATGGAGGCTTCGCGTGGGCTGCCGCTGTATTTGAACAGAAGCTCCGTAACGTGTGTCATAGAGTGGCTTCTGGTAAAAGGTGTAACTCCAGCCACATAAACACTGGGAGAAACGCTGCAGAAACCAACACCTCTGCTCACCGCCAAATTTTGAATAAAGGTTGCGCTGTGAGACCCGGATTTCTTCAGCACGTGCCTGCTACTCTTGCCACCACCCGGTACCGTCCTTGCTGCAGGAGAACCTCTGGCTTGCGGACCCGTGCTCCTCCACATGTGGTGAAAGGCAGTGCTGACTGCAGAATGTCTCTTGAGAGTTCTCACAGTCTCACATTTGCTACTGATTTGTCTTGGGCCAGATAACGTTTACCATTTCTGTTGGAGTGTCTCCTGGGGGTTTCTATTTCTCCTTGTATTTAAGCTCTCCCATCCTTCCTATTGTGCCATGATCCCTCATGAAGTGCCGTTTATGTAAGAAAACAGGTATGTGGGAAACTTTTTGGAAGCTAACGGACATTGTTTTGAGCAAGGCTACATAGAGACGGCACGAGTAGGCTGCGTACGACCTAGAACGAGCATAACTCCTGAAAGAGACTGTTAAATGAGGAAGAAAGACAGTGACGCAAGAGAAGAACGAGGAACATCTACCAGAGAAGCCGGAGGAGGATGGCAACGTGTTGACATTTAGATAGCCAGCACGATGTTAGCTTAGAGCGTGTGAACAGCAGCATTGAAGCAATGAAATGTAACCTGTAGGAGTGTGATAAGGCACGAAGAGTATACAAACCACTTGGGTGAGATTAATAAACGGCTTTGCTTTGTAACTCTCAGAGAGTTGTGGAAGTCCATTATTCTCCCGCCCAGGCATGGTCAGCAACGTGTCTGCTGACTGTGTATCTGAGGCGTGTTAATCCGTCCTGGAATGCGCTAATGAAACACGCCTGAGATATTACAGTGACGAGCAGTAGAGGAATGGGTGTGACATACTAAGAATGCCAGAGCATCTTGTTGTTTATTTGCTGTCAACACTTACTGCAGACCCAGCATATGCTATTAGGGAATCATCTTTGCACTTGCATTTCATACCTATAACGCAGTAATTATACCTGGAAGTGAGGTATGCGTAAGTAGTATATACATCTCTTTTGTCCCTCTGTCCAGACGTTTGCTATAGTGAGGAATAAGCTCACATGCTTTCAAGGCAGGGCTGGTCTTAGGGTAGTCAATGGGGGCTTTGGTTAAGCACCCTTCTGTGGAGAACCTCCACTTTTAGACATACACCTTGAGAAACTGAACAAAAGTAACGGAAGGGCCTGAATGCAATGGTCAGAAAGGATAAGATCCTGGAAGAGCAAGTCCTTAAAGCAGTGGACTCCCACCAGTGCCAGTTTCCACACGCTCTACTAAAATACATCCTCCTCAAAATACTTGTAACAGACAGTCCACACAATGCCATAACAAAGTGATTTTATTGACATTCCTCTATAGTGATATGGTTGAATAGAAAGCACAGCCTGAGTATCATGTGACATTTTTCTGTCAATATAAGCAAAATCAGTCCAATAATGAGGACCTTTCCTGCCATTGACCTTATGTAGTTTTTAACAAAACCCATAACAGATATTTCTGTTAGATCAATTGGAAGCTGCAGAGAATTTGGCTAATGGTACAATATTTACTATACCTAGTATCTACTAGCTACAGGCATCTGTTTTGCTACTGGAACAAAGGAACTACATGACTCACTAGAGAGAAAGTAACAATCCAATCTTTTGGACCTTGTGAAAACTGGAAAACCTATTCCAGATTTAGTATATTGCAGTCTTTTTTTTTTTTTCTCTTTTGATACCGAACACTGAGGTACAGCAAGAATAATAATAAAAAAGCACCGCATTTGTCGTAGAAAGATCTGTTTGTATGCATTTGACTGAAAGTGTTTAATCTTGACTGGGAAGCCCCATTAATATTACCATGGAGACAGGGCAAATTGTTATTATTTCAACAGAAATTAAACAAATCTCCAGTCAAATTTGTCCTTCTGGAGTCCCATAGACTGTCGCAGGATTAAGAGTGAAGGATGAGTTGAGCTCATCCTCTGTGCGTGTATATTTTGGCTTATTTCATATTTGACTTTCATGTCCAATTTCAGTTTCCAATTAGAGGTATGTCAACTATTTGTTACAGTGAAACTAGAACAACAAAAACACACGCCCAACAAACACCCCCCTCCCCACAGGCTGCCTTCTCAGACTAGACTATGAACTCAAACCTTAGCTACAGTTCATTGACAAGTTCATGGGCACTTGATCAAACTAGGTGAAAAAAGCCCTCTGTGTCAGACCTGCACGAAACTCATGATTTCTCCGTGAGATGGTCGATGTAGTTTGGACCACTCCCTTCTTGCCTCGTGGTAGCCACGGATCTCTCCAGGACATAAAAGCCAAGTTCTGAATGTGCACAGCCATGACTGAAACGGAATGCTCATGCACTGCAGACTGGTGTGACAGCATCTCTGAGGCTTAGACCTGACGCAATTAACAGCAAGGTCCAGTTGTTTGTACTGGATCAAATCCTGCAAAGATCAAGTGGTTGAATAGTCCGTGAGACTACTTCAAGGTGGAAGACCTACTGATGACTTAAAATAACGGGTTTCTTTCTCATATCTTCGGCTTAATGCTAGCATGGCAACAGGACTTCATAAACAGAAATATCCCTTTCCCTCCCTCTACCATTAATACCATCCTAACAATCACTTTGAGAAAGATATGGGCCCGCTGAAACCAAACGTACCAATTACCAACGTGCATTGCTCCTGTCGAAACCTGCTTTTCACAAAACCTGTGAAAGGAAAAGTTGCCTTTTCGAAATCTACAGACATGGATGTCATAACCTAGCCACCACCATGGTGAAAGGAACCTGAAGTGAAAGAGCTGAACAGATTATTTCACTGCAAATCTGCCCTATGGAATACCTTCTAGTTTCTCCTGGGGCAAAACAATGAAACCAGAGATTCTGGAATTAACAGTCAAGTGTTGTACAAATGAAAATGCAGACCTGGGGAGAGCACAGACGATTACAGGAGTAACAGCATTTGAATTGGAAGGTGAACAAGGAAGGGTATGTGCCTTGCATATGTGCTAACGACAAAATTGCATAATGGGCAGGTTAAATAACAGGGCAAGGGAGATGGGTTCCTCCCTCTCTCCTGATAGCACCATCCACTGCCTCACTTACTGCAATATTACAGTACCACTTAGATGCATGACTTTCCCTTCACTCCAGATTGGGACTGGATTCTGCCCAGGGTATGACACAATGAAAGGAGAAATGCACTGTGAAGCATTGATCCGGATATCCTAGAGGTGATGCTAGTGCTTGGAAAACCGATGGGGGTAGAGCATCTGGGGAGAGAGAGGGTTAGGACTGGAATGGTAGAATGCAATAAAAGCAGAGGATGGCATTTTCTTTCTCTTTGTGTTATGAAAATAGTCAACTTTCCTCCTCTGCTCTTGGCTTCAGATCCAAAAAAACTTGCATGATCTTGTTATTTTGATATCATAGTCACCTATGAAAGCAACCTTTCAAAATACTAGGCTGTGCACTTGAAAGACAGCTTGGACCAAGGATTCTGACAGGAAGTAGTTGACTACGCTGTACACTTCCCAGAGCAGAAACACCCAAGGTTCCCGAGATGGCATCTGCCAAACATGGAGATGCATAACACCTTATCTAGCTTAGCGTGTGGCGAACGCCAGAACACGTTGTGAAGATTTTCAGGAAAAAGCCTTCCTTGTTTCCATCAGAGGGGTTTGATTGCTGTCTCTGAAATACAAACATCTTTTATGCTACAAAAAATAGTCTCACTTTTTCTTAATAAAATATAGTTTTTAAATACTTAAAAAAAGTTAACTATACAGTATTGTAAAGATTGGATTTTTTTTTTCTTTTTTTTTTTTTTTACTTTTTTACTAAGTTAATGAGACAGCTCTTGATGCATTATTTTCCTTGGCCAAACATGGACCAACCAGTTGGATACTTCTCTTTCTTTTCTTCTATTGTTGGAAGACCTCCAACATTTGACATAGTGCAGGTAACTTTATAACATCACCGGGAAGAAAACAAGAACCATACAGGAATCACTGGATTTGGGGCCTCAGGGGTGAAGAGGCAAAAATTACGTGCATTGGAAGATTTTGTTGTTCAGTCTCTCCTGGTGTGACTTGCTCTGATGTAATTCATGTGCACGTGACAGATGCTCTCGGAAAAAAGTTAAAGATTTCTGTCTTTAGTGTGCAGTGGGGTTGATGATGTGGAATGGATGCCCGAGAGCTCATTTGTGGAAATAATAAGTATCATTTTCTGTGTCTGGTGCAAAGAAGTTGGCCTGTAGCTGCAGCCTCCACATGCAGCTGTAATATGAGCACCTAATAAGAATAATAATGTACTATAAAACAGATTCTCAGTAAAAGCCATAAAGTAAATTAGTATAAAAGTGGCTGAAATGTCACAGAAATAGAAAGAATGGGGCAATTTAAATATCCCAAATGTTTTATATATCATCAAAAGCTACTATTTCTGTTTAGAAACATGTTTTTAGGTCCATCACCTCTCAAATACCTACCGACCTAAGAATCAAAGCAGGAGAATGATCTAAAACTCTCAGAATGCAGTTTTTCAAGTGTGATGAGTTTCTGTATAGCCACCATAAAAATATGTGGGAAAGCAGCATCCAATTCTTTCCTCTAGAGAGAAAACTTACTGGAATTACATGTGTCAGACGTTGAACTGATCTCTTGATTTTACAGTTTTCTGAAGCATAGCTAACACAAAACTACCAGTAACAAGCCCCCAAGGGGGTGTGGTATTTCATGTGAGCTGCTAGACACTATGATGTTACCTTCTCACTTACCTTCACTCACCCTTCACAAGCCTCTCACTTCGTATTTCATGCATCCTTTGACACATTTAGAGTCAGAAGACAGTTTGCATTTCCTTTTCCCAGTTAAGACAAGCACTTTCAATCTGAGATTAGTCTTTGAAAACAAGGGCAGCCACGATTAATAAACAGAACACAATCAGAGCAGTGAGGTTGATTGTAACAGCCACAGCAAAATCCATCTGAAGACAAACCTACTGCTGGTTTCCTTTCGTCCCCTGGCTTCAGAGCAGGAATGTAAAGTACACCAAACTGAAGAGGGTTACATCTACAGTAACAAGAGCCAGATTTTTACTTTAGTGGTACCTAACACAACGGGAGGGCCTTTAGGCTTACTCGAAGAGGAAGTGCAACAAAGCCAACCCAAACAGAGCTACAGTCCCCTTCATCCCTGATGAACACCCCCATTCACTGCAGCTTCTCGTCTAATAGATACTAGACTAGAACCTTCTGCTTGCAACACCTCTTGAGGTTACGGGGATTTCCACTGGACAAGAAAAGAAAAATGACCAAACCAAAAAACATCCCCAGCAACCATATATGAGCTCAGCCTGACAGAAAATAAATGGCTTCTGACACAAGGGATGGGATTGTCTAAACTTCTCACTTGGAAAGGAGCATTTGAAACATCAGAAAACAAAGATCCAGTAAACAGAACCCAATGGGTATTCATACGAGTAGAACATTCTTCTTATTTCCCCCTTTCCTTGTCATATACAACACTAAGGTTAGGGAGCCTTGTCCTTTATGCTACATAATAAAACATCCTTCTTGAGTGTGCACAACCTTGTGCTTCTTGTGTGGTAAACATTACAATGGAGATGCCCCTCCCAATATCTCTGAAGTGCAGGTTCTCTCCAGTACTGGCAAGTTAACAATCATAACAATCACTGTTATGCTTTGCATTGCGTTACAGGTTGGTTTGTTTTAGTTTTTGAAGGTCTGATCTGCACCGTGTATCTGGGCCAGTTCCAGCTGATGCAACTGATGTGGATCGTGAGTTCGTATATAAAAATTTCAGTTTTGCTCATAGGTGTCTCTCAGATGGACAATACACAGAGGGAAAACAAGGATGGATGAAGATATATTTGACCAGCTCCTAGTACTGGATTCAACGGTTAAGAAGTAAGATGGGCTGATTTAGAAGATGTGGGCATATAAAAGCTTGGAATGCTTGATGAGGTTTTTTTTTAAAATTTTTTAATCAACGTAGGTGGAAGTAAACATTTATTAACATTTGGTCAAGTGTAGTGTAACTTGCATTTGGATTTTCATTGTTATTAATGGAGGTATGTAGAGATATACAGAAACCTGGAGACAGTTGTTTTTCTATTGCATACAGACTAGCAGTCCATTGGAAACAGGATGAAAGCATGAAGGTTAGATCTGAGAAGAGGGCGGCAGTTCTTCATGCACAGCTTTTGTTAATCTTGATTTTGTTTTGTTTTGTTTTCAAAAATAAAAACATGGGAAACCAAGATCAAATGATGGTGGACAGGAAAGGTGACATCATCAGCCAGAAAAACACCAGAAGTGCCTGAACCCCCTCATTCAAGTCCAAAGGTGCTAGTTTCTTCAACAGCTGTCAGCAGCTTTTCATACAGCATAGAATATGAGGGGTAAGGTGGAAGATCCAAACGGTTGAAACATGTGTGTGCCCTGCAAAAGGAAAATATGCTACATGTTAAGTTTAATCTAAATAACTTGAGAAAATAAGTATTGAGAAGTTTCTACCGAGACTCAAGACATTCAAGTTCATTCAAGAGAGAAAAAATGAAATTTTAACTATTAAATTCTTAGATTCTGTCAAAATCTGAGGTGCTGAAATGTACGTACACGTGAGTATTTCAAATAGAAGACACAAGCCAAGTATCAACATAACACCATTCTCTGCTATTCCTGCATTAGATGCTGCAGGGATCTTGCAGGGATTTTCATGGAGAAGAATGCTGGAGGTCACTGAGGGGTCTAGGCCCTGATAGAAAACTCCACTACCATAATTTTGGTTGCTTCGAGTCTTTCTTAAAAAAATGCAACATCCAACGTGAGCAACTAGTAAGTTTTGCACCAGTGGACAAGCATAATGTCATTAACTATACTGACAGAACAGGCTCAGCATGTGTTTATAGTGAGGCAGGGCTGACTGGTAAAAGACCATTCAGGGATCTGCTAACTGAAGAAGAAAGGTTAATGAAAATGTTCCTCTAAGTCAGCTGTTGGCCATCTGCTGCAAGTCTGGACTTTAAATGTTATTTATTTGTAGTAGCCAAGGCAAGAGGAAAATATTTTGTGCAAAGCAAGCTGCCAACTTGATGACCCTCTCTTCCCCCACTTCTATCATTGTATTTACCCCCAGTTGGCAGCACCTTCAAAAGAAACCATGGAACGGGTTCCAGACATGCCTTCCCCTTGTTGCAGCTTTTCTGGTAGCAGCAATTAGACCCAGATGCAGACTGCCCTTCACTGTGAGAAGCACTATACAAATGTGAAGGAAAGAATCAGTCCCCGCGCCAACAGCTCATCCATTTCAACCGACTGAAAAACTGTAGAGCTCATTCAACAAACCTGGGTGGGAAGGATACATTTTTATTAAAATAGTTTCTTTTTTTTTTTTTCAGTCAGCTTAGAGTTTTACATGATGATAGAAATACTTCTGCTCCCTCTTGCTCCCTCTGATAAATGTGAATTGAAAACCCTACAGAAGGAAATGTAGCCTTAGTGGATAACAACACCTAGGCTTCTGTCCCCTAGTGTTTTTAGAAGCCATGAAGTTGTTTTACTTCCATCTTTTCTAACTCATACTTTTCATTCAACTCTTATTTCTTCAAAACTGAAGCAGAAGAGCTATCTTGGAGAAACTAAAACCCATGCTAGTCATCTCTTGGGCCACCCACAAAGTGAGAAAAATGTGATACTGGTAGATGACTGGCCTGAGACTTGCAGATTCAGGAGAGTTTTACCGAGCACCAATGGTGAATCCTTAAAGGCAATCAGGCAACTGAAATAGCCAGAGGCATGTAATCCTCACTGCATCAAAGAATTCAATTAGGAGAGCTTTTACCATCTTTTTCCCCTTCTGAATGAAGACTTGTTAGCTGGTCACTCTCAGAGAGAAAGTAAAATAAACATGGAATTTGCAGAAATGAGCTGGGAACACGTGAGTTAGTGAAAAAGGAACATTAATAAAGCTATTATTTAATACATCTCTTGAAATTAAACATGGCAGCTCATGTGTATTATCCATGAGCAGCCCTGCACTGTTTACTGTTTATCTCAGCAATCTTTGGCAGCCTAAGTTGTTTCTACAATCCATTGCCAATACATATCAACCACTGGGAGTTAATTAACTGAAGGATTCTTGTAGTCCATTCAGAACATGTTTATTGTGGGCAGGACAGCAACGTTCAGAGACAGCTGGTCTTGAAGAGCTCAGTTGCCTGGCTCCCAAACTTGAAGCAGCACAGTCATGGTGGCTTAGGTGTGGATTCTGTTTACGTAACTTTCTGAACCTAAAGTCGTATCTCTGTGTGGTGCTTAATCATGGCACATTTAACTGTATGAGACCAAAACATCTCAAACATGCTCTCATGCATCCTGTTGTGTGGTGCAGACAGATCCACAGCCACTGATTCCAGTGTTTACTTTTTTGTGGACAATCATCTTGACTGATCATTATCAATCTGATTTCATACTGGTTATGAAACAATCCTGCAGTGCTGTTGACTTTTAGTCATCCTTGACCTAGTCAAACTCAGAAAAAAGACCAATTCCTCTTCCTGTTATGAGGTTTACAGAAGCAGGTTCTTCTACAGAAGGTCTCCAGAAATTTATTATGAGGAGAAACTATTACAAAGAGGAAGAAAAAGTTAACACATCTAGAAACACTGATGCGTGTTGCCAAGCAATACTTTCATGTTCTCCAGTTCAACAACTACATAGAATAAAATCCTTTCACTCAAAAAAATGTCATCAAATCAAAAAAGAAAAATAATTTTCAGAAGTACTATGCACGTTAGGTTTGCACTTCTACCTGCTTTAGATACAAAACACAATATATTGCTAAGGGCAAAACCAGAGTTCAAATTCTGGTCTCAAACTAATGCGGATCTACTGCACCTCTGATAATGCCGCAGAAGCCCACTCCATCTTACAACAAGATAATTAGGTACAAGATTGTCAGGTATACATTCAGCAATGGGCCTTTTTGGTTCATTGCTGCAATGGTCAGACATGGTGTCCACCTGTGTAACTGAACAACATATTCTGCCTCACCTGAAATAAAAGAGAGGGTTGACTGGGAGTCCTCATTCAGTGTTCCCTCTCTCCTCAGGACCGCTGTGCATAGCTCTTGCAACTGAAAGCTGAAACCCTTATTTTCCAAACCAGACTTAAGACAAATTGCTCAGCCTCTAGTCCGTGTGATACTGCAGTGTGCAGGGCAATTAAGAGGAAAGGATATCTTCCATAACATTCACTGTTGCCTAACTCTGTGCCTTGTCCTCCAAAGGGGTAAATTCCTCATGAATGGTGTTCATCTCCTACTACTGAACCCAGTGAGAGTAACTACAGTAAACATAATTCAGGGGACACTTGCTGCACATATTGGGGTGAAAATGTTACCTCAGCAGTACAAGAAACAGTCACAGCAATGAGAGAAGTATTTCTTCCCTTCGTTAAGCCTCCTACCACATAAGCCGGCTGACATATGAGAGGGTGTTCAGAAAGTGAGGGGTATGGAATAAGAATTAGATTGGGAAAAGCTTTTATGGAAAGGATTCTGACTTCTCTAGAAGAAAATGTAAAGTCATGTAAACCAACTCTGACCCTCATGTGCCCTCATCCTCCAGTAAGTAAAGCAATAAATGGACCACTTAAGATTTCATTCTTCCTGGCAGTCTGACTTTATTGCTCAAAGTAGTTTTGGTGAGTCTGAGCCTTTAATCTTGCTCACTGTTCACAGTGCTATTTCTTTTCTTTTAAGAACTCTCTCTAAAAATTATGACTATAAGCTTTTAAGATTTTTGCATTCTTCTTTTCTTTGTCACTTCCTTTAATCCCCATAACGATGAGAGTCCAAAGGCAGTAAGTCTGCACAGAACTCCTTCCTATTTTACTTACAGCTTGAACCTATCAACTAAAATAAGACTTGCATTCTAACATAACCATGTGTGTCAGGCCAAACCTGGGCATTTCTCCTTTTCACCTGGCTTCATTTAAATGAACCCACAAACTCCTCTTTGGTCAACCTCAGGACCCCCAACTTCTGTTCCTTCTGTCTGTAAGAAGGAACACTTACATGCTGTCTGGGAACCACTGCTTAATAGATGAATGTAGATTTGTAGATGGTATTTCTGTTGTATGTGAGAAAAGAGGAAAGAGAAGAGGGGTGGGACAGAATGATAAAAGACAGCAAAGCACACACACTAAGAGCACTGGGAAAGAAGGAAATAAGAACAAAGTTCTTTGTAGTCACACACAATCTCTTTTTTTAATTGCTATAGGGGATTCTGGGGTGGTTAAGTACTTGATCATCTAATAGAGAGGGACAGAATTCTCTTACAAAAGCTTTACTGGTGCTGGCAATCTTTATCATACATAACCCACAGATCAAAGGGTAGTTGCAGCACAGCACTGCTGGAGAAAGTGACCTCAGGGCATCAAATGTGATGACTTGAATCACTGGGATACGTGCTGAGGTCCTTACTTAATTGATACTCAAACAAAAATAACCTGGGAGCTGACAGGAGTTTTGGCCACCTGAGGAGCACAACCAGAAGATAAGGCAGTGGCATTTGTAGGCACTGAACACTTCTGCCAGCTGGGGATTTCAGAAGAGGGAACTGTTGCCACCTGTATCTATGGTGGAAAATACTGCTAGTTCTTTGCATTGGCTTATTTTTGGCCAGGAGTTCTGCTCCCACAATGTCAGATGAAGCTATGTTATTCCAGCTAGAAAGCCAGTGTCTGTCCATTAACGTTTGGTGGGGAACAAAAAAATCAGTCCTTGTGGAACTACGGCTAAAACTGGTTCCACGTTAAATATCTGTATGACCGAGGAAAGGTGAAGAGAGGCTTTGTGCTTCAGAAGAGACTACAGCTGGAAGAATTCTCCATCCCTACTCAGGCAACCAGTTACGAGAAGTAAAATAGGTAACTCCTTTGTTTTGAGAGAAAGTTCATATTAGATAGGGAGAGTAAAACTCAACCTTGATGAACAAGTGGCTGAACTTGTTATTTCATATGACAAACTACATCGGTTTGGGAGAAACCATGCTGCAGATTTGCACTGACAGGTTTGTAAATCTGGCAGTCTCTTTGGAACTTGCTTTAGGGTCATCATCTAGAGATCTGGGATTAAAGCAGCATCTATGAGCTGTATAGTACTTTGACCTTCTAACATGTGTGGTCTCAAAGTAAATGAAGATAGGAATAATGTGTCTGGAACACAAGCACACTATAGAAAAAAAAATAAAACCCACTGATGTAATCTAACAGTTGTCTTAAATGAAGACAGTACACCCCTATTACCCTATTCGTGTAGGGGACCTGGTACTGATGAACAAATCCACCAATTTAGAATTAAGTCACCAGATTCTCAGCCTTCCTGAAAAAGTCTTCCTTATCCTCACTGCTTTCAAGAAGCAGTGCTAAGTATTACGTATCTGTGGTTGTTCTTTGAAGAGTGTTGCATTTTAGAAATTTACACCATGTCTCTTTTCTGGGACTGCCATATTGCTGTCACAAGTGTAAAAGCATGGTTAGTTTAGATATTATGACATCTTTGCTCACTATCAGCCATTGGCAGTTGCATGCTCCATTGCCAGAACGCAAGGATAAGATGTAAGGGAGAGTCACCTAACTGCTTCAGCCATTTGGAGCAGGAGTGAGAGAATACAGAAAAAGCTCTGGACTATCCTAACTGAGCTAGAAGTTATCTTGAAGTAAAACAGCTGAAAACCCAAAGGGCAGACTAACTTATCCCCAGTGACCCACTGGATGTCAAGAAAGCCAAATGCATCAGCTTTATGCAAGATTCTATCACACCCCTCACAGCAGCACATTTATTGGGCCTGAGAAGTAAGGGGACAGTAACCTAGACACATAAATGACTAAATCTTATGATTGCTAAGACATAAGAAAGCTGGTTTTTTTTCCTAGGACTTTGAAAACGTGGACCAAGATAACTGTGAAACTGTAGGAATTGTTAGAGGGAGAAGAGAATTTCTTGTGGTTCGTTTTAAACAGCTAAAGTTAGTTATGCTCATACCACAAGGGCCAAAAGGCCTACAGGATATGACATCTGACTTTTTTTAAGCCTCTAAGTCTAAGTAAACACATAAGTAAGTCTAAATAAACACGAGCAATCCATTATCAAGCATTCTAAAAAAGAGTTTAAAATAACATTTATGTAGTTGCTTAACTAAGGATTTAGGGAGCCTCCAGGTTCAGCCTGTGTGTTTTATGTATTTCTTAACATGGTGTATACTTGGCAGCACCCCATAATTTTATAAAAATGCAGGTAATAATTCACAGTGATCAAGCTGTGTTTATTCCCCACAAGCAAGTGTTGTTTCTCTTTCCCCTGGCTAAAATGAATGCAGAGATCTAAGACTTCTAAAAAGCGCTAACAACTTTCACCTGGAAAAGAGGCCTCTTCCAGGGAGAGCAACAAGTTTGGTGATCAGCAGGCAAACGTAAAGTCATTCACGTGAATATCTCAGGGCTAGCTGAATCTAGGTCATAAGTAATGCCTAGGTTCACAAAGAAAGTTAAGCAGAGCAGAAAGAGGCCAATTATCTTTTCAGAACTTGATGGGTCAGCCCAGGGCATTTTCTGTGCACATGCCAAGGCCCACCCTCCCCTCTCACCCCTTTCCACCCCAGAAGGAGCGCAAAGATTGCTCTGCAGAAATGCTGCACAAATCCGTGACTCCCAGTTGCTACCTGTCTACAGGCAGGAATGCCCTTGGGTCAGCTCTGAAATCCTTACGTAGAACCAGACTACATATATGATGCCAAAGGAGGATCTGGCCTACACATAGCAAACTGTAGCTCTCAGGCTTTCTTTCCACATTGCTGGCTGAAGCTCAGAGGGCATGAGTCATCTCACTGACCTTCACATGGTTTCATCTGCTTTTAAATCTCAGAGTGCCTCCATCTAGCTTTCATGTAGGCTCTAGTTCTCCACATAGTCTCTGTAGAGTCTTTATGGTCAATGGACATAAATCAGAATGTATCAGGTATGATTCAACCAAGCTATTTGAAAAGCCTGTGTTCAGGTGAAATGAACTGTGCCTCAAAAACACTTACCTGCCTTTTCCTGACTTTAGAGGGAGCCCATGTAAGATGTAAGCTCTGAATGTCTGCTGATGCAGTGCCCTGGTCCAGCTCCTGCATCTCCCCACTGCATAAACAAGGGCTTGAGCAGGCTTGGACTAAGGGGGTGGCCACATCTGCACTTTCCAGAGGACTCTGGAGGTCTGCTTAAGTCCATGTCTTATACAGTATGCTTCTAAGTAAACAACAGGGATGGCAAGAGACTAGAAAACCAGACCAGACCCATTGTTAATTGATTGTCTGAATATACTTGCAAGGTCTGTGAGAAGAGTTTTTTGCTCTGTGCCACGAAAGTAGCCTCCTTTGGACCACAGCTAAAAGGAAATTATAAGAGCAGGAAGAAACCATCCTTTGGAGGGCAAACGTTATGTAAAAGGATCCCGTAGCAACAGTATCTCAGAGGTGCTGAGATGCCACCCCGTGAAAAATGCTCTGTGATCTCAATGGGGCAGAGCTTCAGGCAACTGTAAGGACATTCAAGAGGAGGTGACTCACTTCAGTGAGGAAGGATGAGCGCTGGTCACGGATCAAGTGCCAGAGCGCAATTCAAAGCTGAATGTATTGCTGGCAGTGCCATGGCTCTCTTGGGTGGCCTTAGGCAAGCCAGACCATCCCTCTGTGCCCCAGTCCCTTTGTTCTGAAAAGGAAGATGACTCCCCCTTTGGGAAGCACCGTGAAGACTGTTGACTATGACATTATGGCTCATTTGCTCCTAGTTGGCTGACTGAACCAGGTGTAACAAATTGGGTATTATCACCACATGGTTTGAAGACCCTTCGCTAAGCTTCTTCGTGATGAAAATGTGAAACCATCAGAGCAAATGAAGGGATTACACTCACATGTCTGGCCAAAACTCAGACAGATTCTGGCTTTCATGCCTCTGTAAACTCACAAGTATTTTTACTAGTATTTTGGAATTAAAGGGAACAGAATCAGCTGACAGGTTCCTGTTGGTCTGCATCTGTTCCACAATCAAAATAAGAGAACTAGGTTTGGACCTATGGAAATCTTGATCTTAACCGTTTCCCAGGATTCAAAGTAGTTTAAACTGAGCCTGCAAATTCAAGGCAGCAAAAGAAAACAATTTTCACTGAATGTAATTACAGCAGAAACTGCTAAGTTTCTTTGCTGTTTTAAGATGTCCTTACCGTACCCGCTATCTTTCACCGGCAGAGAGATGCAACAAAGCACCAGGCTCACCTTTCTCAAGGCACTTCTGTGTTTGTGGCCTAGTTGGGACATACCTTGGCAGGGAGGTTATCTTCCCCCATTTTTCTATACAGAAGCGCCGTAGCCCATTGCTCCCTCGCAGAGCTGCAAAGCCCTCGTACGGCACGCTTGACGTTCCGGTGACAAACTGCAACAACCGCAGTCTCTGCTCGTTGTTAAATCTTTCCACTGCTGCCCAGAACCACCGTATTACGATGTGTCCGTCGTGGTAACCTAAACCAAGAAGCAAGAGAGAGGGATTTAAATCACCCACTCTAAGTGGGAAGCGTAACATCAAAATAAGCGCGTACTCCGACGAAAAAGATCCTGACCTAACAATGTATCTTGTTCTCGATGAGCAGTAGGTCCCAGCCCCTATCTTGTCCTGGCTGTGGATACTATAACACGACTAACTCATTTGAAACTCTAAAGCTCAAATATATATTTGAGGTACATTGGCCTCTCACAAATCCCTTGGCAAGAACCAGGGTTAACTGCATGAGATACAAGACCAATTGCGATATGCCACGTAGTGCAAGTCCCAACACCTTAATTTCTGGTTCCCGAATAAATTCTCTTTTGGATTGCACCAGTGTTCAACATATGGAGAGGAGTTTGCTGCCGCAAGCCCTTCCCTGGCAAACTTCCCACCTGAGAGTTTCTGTGCCTTGGTTTGTGCTAGTCCAGCACAAACCCAGGCTGAATCTGTTTCAGTAGCTAAACAGAAAGAAGTAGGAGGAGAATACCTAACTTCAGGGACCAGCTGTGCTTGTGGTAAGCTGCGTATTTCAAGGTAACACAAAGGCTGGGCAGTAAGCAGCAAAGACTTAAACCGTGTATTTCAGGGGAGGATGTGTAAATCTCGGGGATGTTCCTTTTGTAGTGCAAACTGGTGGGTTTCACATTTATCCATCACCCGAGACAGGCTGGATGAATCATGCTCAGCATTTAAAGCAAAACCAGGCCAAGCAATAGAGGAGAAGGGAAAAATTCCAACTTGACACAGTTTAGGCTGAGGGGATGGTTAAGCAAGATCTGTACGTTGTTGAAATCCAATCGGGAACTGTGAAATTCAGCTCTTGAATTCAGCAATCTGCTGAAGGGAGGTCAAGAGGACTTGTGATACTACTTTCAGTGAGGCCAGGAGTTCATTTACAGTCATCTTGAGTAACTTTTAGATAAATACTGCAAATCCTTTTCAGACCATAACAGTCAGAACTCCTGTTAAGTCAGTAGGAACTGAGTGGGTAAAATCCTGATAGAAGCAGCAGAAGCAATTTCAGTATTATTACCTCTGTTGATCCAAACCTGAGATCTTACTTATTTCATGAGTTACTCTTCACAAAAACTTCCTGAACAAAATAGGGCATTTCCCTCAGGAAAGACAGAAGACAAAGATGGATCAAGTCTTTCATGTTTTAGACTGAAAACGGTCAAAGTATTAGTAAGCATCAGCAGGCAGTTTACCTCCACGATATTCTGTGTTGTTACGCCAGTCATTGAGATCTATTTCTGCAGTGCCAGCTATAACCAGCTCCAGTTCTCTGGCATCAAAAACAGAGACAAGCCTGGAGTCTACAACCTGGAACAAAAACCACGTGTAAGCACAATTTCAAACTGGAAATAAAGCAGATGCAATGTCTCATAAATCTATGGCTCTGATGGCCAGCTCTTTATTCTGATGAAGCCTGTATGCTGACAACTAACTTCCACTCCTCTGCTCATAAATCTGTGCTCTTCTTCAGGGAACCTGCTGGTGGTTTATGCTGCAAGCAACAATGACACATCAGATTTAACCAGAACAAAACAATACAAGTGACACGACATAACCTGCTAGGACATAATCTCTTATGTCAAATAAAGACTGGATTTGTAACATGGACAACTGATTTTGTATCTGGTTTGCATTGGAATTCGATTACAATTGTGTGGGAGTGCCCTCAGGTCTTCATCTATTGAAGATGCAGATGGGGTTCACTTTCTTCATTATGGGAAACCAAAAGCTTTAACAGCCTGCTGCATTCACTGGGAACAAGCTAGCAAACCACACGCACACTTTAGGACACAGTGTAGAGTCACTTAGCAGACCCCTTTCAATGGGAAAGGACTGGCCCAGTCTACTCAGCTACAAAGCTGCCCTCCCTGGCTTCCACCCCAGTACATGTCAGTGCACGACTGCTTGGAGCCATCAGTTGTCAGTATCATTCAGCTTGTCCATTATCTGCTGTTTCAGCTCCCAGGGTTGCCATTCTTTCAGTTTATTTCCCTCTGTGAGACAGCCTTCAACTTGTACTTATATTATACAGCTGCCAGGGCAAGATACATGTTTGAGTACGACTGGGAAGGAACGAGAACAGGTGACTACATGGCTTTGTGAGCAGAGCCACAGGTTTCCATCCGGTCTTTGGCAGTCCTTGTAGCAGCTCTGCCAGAAGGATGTTCTCAGATCCAGGTCTTCAACAAAGATAAGTTAGCAAAGTCCAGGAACAACAATGGAACAGTGTCCATGAATACCAGCAAGATAACAGCTGACTGCATCCTAGGACCAAGCTTTATTGGAATGAGTCCCTTGAGATAACAGTGTGTCACACCAGCTCCTCACCGACACGTACAATTCTTCATCGTTTTCTTTTGTATTGCAGCAGGGCAAAACAAAATGTAAAAATGCCTACTTCTCTTACTATGTTATGGAAAGTGGTATCTTCCTTAACTCTTGATCATTATGCTGTATCATATTCAGAATACACATTCATTTCCTTTCTTCCTTAATGCTACACATGTAATATTCAATGTTCCTGTCTACAGATCCAGGCACACCAATTCTTTGCCATCTGTGTATGTTTAGCTATTTCCTAGAGTACTGATGAAGCACAGTTTTACCATTGGGTCACTTCATTCAGATGAGGAGTGGGAAACTGTGGGAGCATCATTTTGTTACTTACTTCGTAGAAGCCACGGACCAGGGCCTCTGTTTGCTGAACCACTCCTCGTTCCACTCGCCACTTAACCATTCTCTCAATGTACTCTTTTTTGTTCTTTTCTGTCACTGCTGTATTTGCCCCTCCAGATTTCAACTCTCTCTCCGTCACCTACAGAACAAACAGTTGTGTAGCAACGTAGGGATCACACTGTGTTTCAAATTTAAGTTGTACTTCGAAAATGTAAGAGAAAACTATAACAGCCATATTTCTAGTTCTGACCTCCTGACCTCTTGTCCATTTGTAGTAGAAACAAAAAAGACAATGATGAGAGCCACCCCATGTACAATGTGCCACTTTGGTCCACCTTTTCATCCTCCTCCTCTCCATTCCTCCCCTAGAAGCCGCAGAGAGGGTGACAACCATACCAGCTTGCTACTTGCTGTAGACTATCCCAGCAACAGTATGGGAAACAGCAGGATGGAGAGACAATCACAGTACTGGAACAGGCCAACTGTTTTGCCAACTGGAGGGGATAGCAGTCACCCTTCCGCAGGTTCTAATAAAAGTGTTTACTCAGAAATGCCAATAGGCAAAGAAATGATCACAAATACTCCCAGTACATTACCTAAACAAGACCTGTACAGCACACCCTGCACAGATGAAAAATATAGACACTGTGGGAATCAGAGTTTTGTATCAGCCATCCAAACCTGGGAAGTGTTTGTACTGTAAACAGCTTTTTTTTAAACCAAGATCTACAACATTTCATTGCATTTTAATGGTTAATTTAGTTGGCTTGGGTTCCTAAGGCTTAAGATTGAGAAGGGATTTAAGGAATAAATCTAGTTTCTACCCAGCAAACACATCCTCCTCACATGTGACAAAACAATATTTATCTTGCAATTATTTTCACATTCAATTTAATGGATTTAAGAGGAAGAATGTTTTGCTCTCCTCTTCCACTTTTCTGATGCTATAACAATGTCTACCACAGATGGTAAAGCAGCTGTAGGAATATT
>WTSP01010902.1:23177-52024 GCA_025331215.1 Actenoides lindsayi
ATTTAATTTAATTGATTTAAGAGGAAGAACGTTTTGCTCTCCTCTTCCACTTTTCTGATGCTATAACAATGTCTACCACAGATGGTAAAGGAGCTGCAGGAATATTAGTTATTTATATTATTTATATATTATGTACATTATTAGCTATTTATTAGCCCAATGGACAGCACAGAGCACATACTGTATTTAGGTCGCTTTGCTTGAGGGACCTGTTGTAACATTATGAATTACAGAAACCCTGAGTGAGTCATCTAATCTGTAGCTTTGTTGAGAAACAGCAAGAACAAGTAAGGTTGGATGTACTGAGTTAGGAATTCTTAGCTGGTTCAGGTTAAATTCCCAAAGGTAAATCACTGCATCACCATTATACAAGCAATGCTGCATCATCCAGAAGGTAAGACTCTGGCCCAGCTGCCACGTTGTATTCTTCAAGACTATGTGGCATTAAGATGCATCTGTCAAAACCAAAGACTAAACGTTGTCGAACTTGAACTGTAAGTCCAGATGTTCTAAATCTCCTGCAAAACTTCTCACAAACACCTAGACATGCTGGTGACAACTTCTACTTCTCATTATCTATATAATTTCAAATACAATTAGTTATCTAGAATCGGAGGCAGGCAATATGTAACATTTGTCCCTGTTTTTCCTTTCTTGCTCACAGAGGCATTAACCTCAGCTGTGAGCTAGATTTCAGAACTGAGTTTCAGAGTAACAAGGAGACATTTCAACCAATCCACTCCATTCCTTTTACCTGGCTGGAGCAATTGCCAGGGCTCAGAGACAGGCTGTATCCACATGTAGAGCTCAGGGATAGGACTGGAAGAACACTTTCTACTGGGTAAAAGCATGAGAAAGTAATTAGGGTCACTAGTAACTGACACCTCTCTCTGTCTTACAAGTGAGATTCTCAAATTAGCATCTGCTCTCCACCAGTAAAAATGGGTAATGCTTGTTTTGACACAGTATCTTTGCCATCACAGCAGTGCTCTGGGCTCTAGTATGCAAAAAGGCTAGAACCCCTCAGCAGTAAATTCTAATAAAAAGGTACCAAGAAAGAGGATTTGGCCCAAAAGGCTGAAAAGCTAAATATATGTCAGAGATGGGACAAGGAAGAAAAAAGAAAAGAATTAGCGACTAGTCCATAATAAAGTCATTGTGGATGGAGAACAAAAGGGCTGTAACTCATCTACCACACAGCTTCTCAAAGAGCCACTATTTACTGTTTCCCTTACCCCACCCTTGAAACCCAGCTTCCCAAATATTAACAGAGCTCCCTCTGTGATCTACACTTGCACGTGTATCCAGCAAAGCAACGCTCAGATGGCATTTAAGTGGTCGGATACTCTTGGTGTGCAAGAATTTCCAACTGGGATCCATCTGTGAGCACAAAATGTGATGGCAATCTTTTCGTTATTCTGTTGTCAGCACTTAGCAAATTTCAGAAGGGGGCAGGGCAGAATCTCACTTTCACTTAGGGCTCTTGGATTCTGACAGTTGTAATTCACAAGAACCATTTTTTCCCCCCATCACTAGATCTATCAACGTTAGTGTCTAGTACATAGGAGAGAGAGTACTAGACAACATGTGAACAGGCACTAAAATCTGGCTTATAGTATGTTTTTGCTTTCATTTCACAGTACCTACAACAGATTGTGATTTTTTTCTATTCTCTTTGGAGCCATCTCTTGTCTTCCTCAACAGTCTCCTATGTAACTGTCTAGCTCTTTTTTGTTGGAGAGAGCAGAACAAGTTATTAAAGTGCCAAATGTTATCTTCAGGTGCATCAAGGCAAATCAGGCTGAGACTGTTATTCAACATTGTAGTCTTCCAATGTAAATACAAACTTGTCTCATCTGTCTCTGTGAATATGTCTGTATGTTTCTGTCTGTCTTTGGGTATTAGTCTTATATAGCTGTACCTTCCAGGGAAACCACTGTACTGTCAACTGAATGTCACGCGAGCTCTCAGCTCAAAGGCACAGGAAAAGCCCTCGCACTTAAGTCTGTGGAAAAATAGTGTTATCATTCCTACAGAGGCTTCTTACTTCGATTCTTCTGCCCCATCCTTTTAAAATTAATCCAGCCTTGACTCTGCTCATCCTTCACAACCTTGTACTATAAGCAGACTAAATTCAGTTTTGAAAACATCCCCTGAAGTCTTGCTTGCTTTATGTTGCTCTCAAGCTTATAACTGAGCAGCCCTTTTACTCTCAGGGCCAGAATTCCTCCCCTCAGAAACTAGTCTGACTCTCCCCTAGCTCGCAGAGCTACCTTAGCTCTGTGCAAACTCCTCCTGTTAACTTTATTTTCAAGGGCTAAGAACCACTCTCTCTATAATCCACCTGATCTCTCTGTTCCCTTTGACACTGTGTCAGCTCCTTACACAAGTTAACATCCCCCCCTTGAGCTGCTGCAGTATTTGGTGAACCTGGCTCTTCAGCCTCTCTGCTTTGCAGCATCTCCTTGGAGGTCCTTAATCTTGGTTTTAATATTGCTTTCCAGAGCCAGTTATATTCTAGTATGGGTTACAACAGCAAAGGGGGCTTCAATGCAAGCCAGAGAATTCCACAGGAGACACATGTTCTGGTTGCCAGTTTGCACTTAAGACAGAGGTTGCATCCTATTTAAGGCTCTAGTTACCCAGATCAGCTAGGTTAAAGAGAATTGTCTGAATAAGGTTCAGTGGTAGAAAGCATAATAAATGGATGTACGTATCAAGTTGTTAACTAGGTGCAAGGTAAGAGACACAGAATCTAACAGGGAGATTTCAGACAAAATAATGGAGAGAGCTGCCAGGTCTTACACCACCTGCCAAATGTTTTTCTCCCTCCACCCAACCCCCCATCCTTTCAGCCACATCAGCTTTAAGTTATACTGCTTGCATTCACTGGATGCCACATCTGTGTGAACTACACCCTGGAGAGAAGAGCTGCACTCCACTTGAGAATTCCTCATGCTCATCAGTGTGTGGCTCAATAGGCCTGTAGGGGGGCTGGTATTTTATATTATACACCCTGAGAATAAACATCTGCATTGGAACAGGTGGCTTGAAAGAAACAGAAGGTAGGAGAAGAAAATGTTATTGAAAGGCTAAAGCATCTGTTCTGACAGAAAGACGTTCATCACGCTCAACTTTGTCAGCTTCAAATTTCCTTTTCAGATGTTTTGCATAGCTGTACTCACCTGTCCAAACACCTCCTCGTTCACTGTGAAGGTGAGATCCAGGATATCTGTGATGTTATTATCCTTCATCCACTGCAAGCTCTGATGGAACTCTTCATCCAGGTACTCTAAGTCGCTTAAATCACATGGCCTGATTACGAGGCAAGAAAAGAGATGTGGCTGAAGGTATGACCCCATGACTATTAGCAGAATGACTTACTGCTAAGAACGTGAACAAATTTATGCCAAAGATCCAACATAAAGTTGGTGTTCATTTGGTTTTGTTAACATCAAAGCCCATTACGCAGACCCTCTTAAAGCAGTTCTGCAACTGTCTGCTTTGCATGGCTGGGCTCAAGGCCAAATCTGTTGGCTGTCAGAACGCACCCCCGGGGCTTGATTTTATATGAATCTTCAGGATGCCCTCCACTTCAGAGCACATGCTTGCCTCCAGTGCAGATGGGCCCCACCATATCGTGCCTGGATGCTTCCATGGATCTATCATCATGGAGGTGAGCACACCAGACTGACATAATACAGATTAGGCAGCCTAAACTTCTGCTGATAAGGAGCTGGCTTGTTTGCTTAAGGGGCAGGCAGGTGGATGTTATGAGCAGTCTGGTTTCAAATCCCCTGAATGGGCAATAAGGATGCAGAGAGCACTCTAGGCTATTTCCAGACTAGCTCAGATACAATACAGATGTGTTTGGATCCCAGCAATACTCATTGTTTATAAAAAAAACAACCCCAAACCAACAACAAACCAACAAAACACATGTTAAAAAACTCAAAGGACCGTTAAGACAAATATCCTTGCTGTTTTAGAATCATCTTACTTGACAAATGATTTCAGCTAAGCTTTATTCTGCTTTTTGTCATTTAATTGCAGTCTTAGCTTACTAAAGGCATTTTTTTATTGCTGCAAATTTTATGTACCTTGTCTTACTGTAGACTATTAATTAAAGAGGGACAGACTGGTAATTAAAATTAACTTATAAACTTGACATTGGAAGTAATATATTACTGATAGCTTCTGCTTACTGATGTAAAAGATAGTAGAAGACCACCAAGAAACATTCTCTGTTTATATCTACATTAGCATGCCTAATTAACCTGGGTTGTGTTCTAAAATGCAAACCTCCACCAGTCAAAATCATGAGAAGTCATGTATTTTTCTTAATACGATCTCCCTCCTTTGTTGTTGTTTTGTTTTATTCCATCAAAAGTGCTTCTCAGTCTTCTAAATAGTTGAAGTTTGATAACTTTTCATCAGTAGTAAACTCTGGAATTTTGGGTCAGTACTTTCAAATGTGTGTTCCTAAATGACACACTACGCATTTTTATCAGCATAGTATCTATGGAAAACAAGTTCTTGGATAAAGTAAAGAAAAAAAAAATAAGTGTTTGCTTTTTATCACAGACCAGCTCATCAACAGGAAAGAAAGAACTTGAAGGCATGCTCAAAGTGACTCCACAACGGTCTGTGTCTCTGCAGGATCAGTGTTTCTGCATGGTTGCATGCTGATACTTACAGCCTTAGCAGTGCTTTGTAGAATGGCCTTGTGAAGAAAGCATCAAGAAGGTACTGATGAATCAGGGCAAGGCCAAGAATACGACCGCTGAACCTGAACCTGGGATATAAAAATGCAAACTAAATGAAGTGTAACTCAAGACATTCAGCGTGGAAACTTACACAGGTAGCAACTGTTTTAGTTTCTTACATTTATCCCTTTATTTCTTTTTTTTTCCTGAGCAGATACCTAACACCACTCCTTGCACCCCTGATCAGTGATGGATCCCTTCTTGATCCACCTCCTGCAGGACATATATGTGGAGCTGGCATGTTATATGCTCTCCTGTACCAAACCAACGAACACTCTGAATACTCACCTTCTGTGGTCTTGAGTTGAATGTTCTGATACAGAATGACTCCATCAAACACAATATTTAGCCAGTGAAATACTGTAATACTCCACCTCAGCAGAAAACATACTACCAGAACAGTTGCAAAGGACATTTGGTGAATCAGTATATCCAGTTTCTGACTGGAAGCAACACTTTCCAAGGTGGGGCTTTAAAGTACTTTAAAAGGGCAGTGAGTTGACTTTATAGGGGGAAACTGAAGTTCAAATAAGTTAACTGTTGAGATCAAGGACACATACTAAAACCAATATCTAAAGCTCAGGCAAGCTGTACCTAGACCACTTTCTTAATGGTGTTGCTCAGCTGCCTTCAGTATTTACATATGCTTGTATTTGGTTCTGTTTTTTAAGAACGACAACCCCAAGTCCCACCCATAGTACATTCCAATAGTGCTCTGCCCATTACAATGTAACTTGTGACGATAAGACGTTAAAATTTTCATTCTAGGATTTCTTCTATGACTTACTAGATACTCTTCCATCAAATCTGGGTTTAAATCAGTAATCTCAGGCAGAGAAACACAGAACTGGTGCTGAGTCCAGGTGAGTTTGGGTTTTGAAAAAGCAACCCAAATCACCCATCCACAATTTACTTATTTGTAAAATAGGAAAAGAAAATAATCCAACATTCCAAATGTGTGCACTCCAGGCCTCAGCTGACTGACATCACAGGGAAGTTTTGTTGCACAAAAGATGAGAAACAGATCAAAAAGCCAAGAAACCATTCCTTTCACTACAGGAACCAGTGCAAAGGCCAGACTCCTGCATATGAATGAAACACGAGTCTCATGGTAATAAAAGCGGCGCAGAATATCCATTCAGTCAACTTCATGCTCATGGGACAGAACAACAAGTGCTTAGCATGTCAAACGGGGCACAAAACAGCATGCTGTGGGCCCAATTAGTATTTACATCACCACAGGAGCTGCCTCCCCGTCCCCTGCATCCAAGAAAGGTGCTTATGATACGCAGCTGACTGGCAACAGAAGAGCGATTATGTTACCCCCTTTACAGCTGTTTCCACAGCAGCAACAAAAGGCAGCTGTTGGGTCTAGGCAGGACCCGCCTCACTTCACTTGTGCTCCCTGGCAATGTTTCCAGCAAGAAGCAATGAAAAGAGGGGGAGCTGGCACAATGAGAGCACAGTGGAAGCCAGACAGCTCAACTCCCAGAACCGCTGAGCCTGTAATTCATCAGGTTTATAGCACCTTCAGGAGCGAGGCCGTTTGTCCCCAGTAACGCGGATCGGCTTTTGGGGGTTTGTTCTTCACCACCCTCACCCATCCCTATACGTTCTGAAAGCAAACGCTGCCTGAAAATATTACCAGTGCTGGGT
Organism: Actenoides lindsayi; assembly: GCA_025331215.1. Taxonomy (NCBI): domain Eukaryota; kingdom Metazoa; phylum Chordata; class Aves; order Coraciiformes; family Alcedinidae; genus Actenoides; species Actenoides lindsayi. Next base: position 29,600 of record WTSP01010902.1, read on the forward strand.
GTTCCTCACCACAGTGCTCACCCCATGGCTACTCGACAGTACAGGGCTGGGCAGGCAGGAGCCATCTGGAATAAAGCAAAGCTGAAAGTGCACTGCCAAGAAAAGTCTCAGAAATCTGGGAACGCTGTTTCTGCTAAGAAATTGCTTGGATGTGTGAACAGCGTCCGTTCTCTCCTTGCTACTTGCATCACACTTCTGTGTATCTTGGGGACATTCATGCAAAGCTGACATGAAAAAGTAGCGCACCTAGATCGAGGTGTTTACAGTCACCAGCACTGTAATGTAGGTAGCTGGTAATGACCTGGAGTCCGTGCCCTAAAATGGAACAGCATCAAACCTTCCCAAGGTCAGGGGCAGCATTTCTGAGTGAAAGGACTAATTCCAGTGGGTCAGACCAAGCGAATGTGGGCAGAGCAACTCTAGGTTGTGTGCTCCATCCATCTCACCTTGCACGCCCAGCCCTCTGGGACACACCAGGGCTCACTCAAGCTGGGGGGCTGACTGTGGTTCCCCAGTCCCAGCCCTTGCAATGGCACTGTGTAGGAAAACAAGCACAGTACTAATTGCTCTGGATAAAGGACGTGAAATAATTAACAAAATGTTGCCACTCCTGGTGCCTGTCAATATAATGGATACAAAAGCTGTGTTGCAGACTGTATTTCTTGGCTACCACCCCAGCAGACACAGGGCTTTGTGGGCAAAGCATGTTGAGTTTTCCAGCCTACAAACCCTTTCTCCCCGGCACACAGCTCTACCGTCTCTGCAGAGATTGACAGGTATAGCCTTGCTGATCTGAAGAGTGGTAAGAGAAGGTCCTCTGGCCCCTTGTCCATTCTGGACAGGGCCTGGGTCCAAAGGCGGTCCAGTAATGCACTAGGAAACACGGAGCACCGTAAGTCAGTGGATACATACCAAAAGGAAGGTGTTTGCCACTGTCCTTGGAGGACAACTGTACGGTCTCTCTGCGTGTGTGCCCGCACAGTCCATCAGGCTGCCACCATGACCAGTCAAGCATAACAGTCCCACTTAAACTATAGCAAAACTTAAAAAAAAAAAAGCAACAAGAAACAAATTGCCCTCCTTAAAAAAAAAAAAAAAAAAACCAGTTAAAACAAAGCCAGACTTTTGTGTTTATTTCTTTCTGAAGGATTTAGAGCATGGGTGAGACTGGGAGGTGGGTGAGACAGCCCCTTCAGAAAAAAAAAAACAAGTTTTCTTGACAGAATAAGCAGCACAAAGGTAAATCCTGGCTGGAGGGCACATACCTCCCTTAAACCTGACTTACATTTATCTTTCCAAGGAAGCGTAAAATGCTTGATTTGTTTCTAGCAAGTAAGAGTGCTTGGGAGAGGAGGGGAATGCAAGGTCTTGCTCTGGCCCTTTCTTTCAACACCCCTCCCTTTCAGAGACACTGATTGAGCCTGAGTAACGTTCTCCGGCACAGAAGGGAAACTCAGGAGGCAGTTAATGAACAGGAAATGGTGGAATGAGAGACAGAATTAACGAGCAGGGGAGCAGCTCTGGTTTGCCTGCCTATTGACACCATTCGTCCACTCAAAAAGGACATTGTGTGCACCTGCTTTCTGGCTTTTAACAACACTACTCTTTGACCCATTTGCAGAAGTTTCCACGCTACCCAGCTAACTCCCTTTCCTTCTGGAGGCTGCAGGTGCCCCTGAAACAGCCTGTTGCAAAATAACAGGCTCGTCATTCTCCTCAGTGGGACTCTCAGCATACTTGCTTCATGCCTGTGTACACAGGGAGAGAGAAATCCTTATGTTGTAGCAGCGACCGAGCAATAAATTTTCCTCACGTTGCAGGTGAGTCGCAGGAAATTTAGTTTACTCTGGTCCTTATCATATAGCGACAGAGTAAGGCAGGACCTATAATCACCCTTTGCTACAGAGCTTGCTCTTAACTGAGTGAACACAGCTCTACTTTATATGACAGCCCTTCCTTGGATTCAGATGGAGAATCATGTACCTTGACCAAACTGTCAGCTATGTGCGCAGGGGAAGAACGGTTTTTATCATTCTATAGGGGATGCTTTGGTAATCGTGCCTTGTGGGCTAAATTGGGTATGGCATGAGAGACTTTACATTCTAAAAAGGGGAAGCACCTGATGGGATTAAAAAGATTGAAAATCTTGCAAACCTTATCTCACTCCAACATATCGGCTGGGTTTAAGTGTGCCCTTCCTGATGCCGTGTCTCGAGAAAAAATATTCAAAGAAGGGCTTAAGAGAGATGAACACAATATGGTTCACATCAAATTTGAAAGTGTCATTTTCCTTTCACCTGCAAGGCAAATTTACACGTTCCGTTGCACCAGTTCTAAAGCTTTTTGACTATTTAATCATGCAGATGAACTTTTGGCCACCTGAAAGACAAGGTGAACAAATAAGGCTGCACTGCGGTACAGGATTTCTGGCCTTGGCAGCTCTTCTAAGGGAGAATGATATTTGGCAGGTGGATGGAGATGCAAAGCCTGTTAGTCCTTCCACAGTAGGAGAGACTGGACCTAATTTCAACCATTATTAGACATCAAGAGAATCTAAAAATGGGAAAGTATGTAGAAGGGCCCAAGCAAGGGAAAGGCTTTGCTCTGAACATGTGTCTTATTAGACAATAGAGAATTCAGTCATGAAAACCAAATTTGTAGGACAACAGGGCTGTTAAAACCTCCACTGTTATCAAGACACTTGTGAGCATCCCAAATGCCTGAAACTACTGATTAAAGGCATTAAAAATTCATTCTCGCAGCCTAAAATATTGCGATCTGTGACTTGGGTGGGGGACACAACACTCAGAGGAAAACGTACTGAGTCATGATTTCTGACTTGCAGTGGAATCATCAGCACTAGCATTGTTTACATGAAGAACAACCTTTTTAAATTTTTTTTTTTTTTTTAAATGCAAGAAAGGTCTAAGAACGTGTATTTTGAAAAAAAAGCTGGCCAGGTGGTTACAGCAACCCTGCCTGGCCTCATACACTACAAATTTTAAGCAAAACTGGCAGTGCATCAGGCACATGCAGCAGAGGTGTGTGTCTCTGTGGACTAGTAGCATATATCCTTGTGTTGGCTCTGTGCAGGACACGACCAAGGTGTTCTGTAACGAGCTGCATCTACGGAACAATGACCTTGTAGATCTTCTCTGTGAAACCTTGGCAGTGGGTCAAATCCACACCCCTATCAGCCTTCATCAGAGGTGGATGCTGTGGCATTCCAGCACGATGCCTCTTCACTTCAGGCATCTGATGAGCTCATGCATCATTAATATGAAAGGAATGGCTCTTGCAAAGGCCAGGAGACAAAAGTCCACAGAGTCTGAGCACGTTAAGGATAAAAGGTAAAATAATTCCTAAATTAGTCCTGGAGGAGAATTCCAATATAAGGCGTAAGAACATTATTGTTGTTGGCTCATTTTCTCTTCTTATAGCTGTCTCTAATACGAAGAATTCTCAGAGACACAAAGATACAATGTAGGGTCACCTATGCGTGGCATTTTCTAATGTTGCACTGAGGACTTATCCTACCTCTTCTGGTATCTTACCACACCTACATCCCACCAGAGAACTCTGGATCTCCACACACTTCTTCTGAAGGAATGGTAATGACCCACACAAACAAGTTTTATTGTGTTCTTTTTAACCTCCTTTGTGTTATGTTCTAAATACTGCAATGATCTTATCTCAAATGTGGTCAAAATTCATTCCATGTTTGCTAACAGTTACTGAGTTTTTGAGGGGAATCTCCATACTTTCTCACTATGGAATCATAGAAAACTCTGCCAGGTAAGCTTCATTTTCAGTCCATTTTCCAAATTCAATTTGAAAGGAAACATTTAGGACTGCTGACATGGTGCATCTGTTTGTGCAGAATTCCAGCCTGGAAACTAACAGATGTTAAATAGTTACAGTCTACAGGGATTTATCACTGCAGCCTCTGCAAACGTTATTGGGACTTAGTAGAGGATACATTCTACTCAGAGCCAAGGTGTTTTATTCACTCATCAAAAGATGACGGAGCATATCCCACAAGTCTCTCTTTGATAATACTCTGCATGCTTGCTATTCCTTGAAAACATATGAAATTTAATTATTTTTTAAAGGAAATTTGTAACATCCGTGTAAGAAAGCACCAGACTTCCTTAGGTAGCCCTGACTGTAAAGCATATGGGAAGTGGAACAGTCCATCAGGCCTGCTTGCAAATTGTCATAAAATATAAAGAGGGTGTTCAAAGATGTGTAAAATGTATGCGCATCACCCAAGAACTGAAATTAAACAAGAAAAAAAAAAGGATGAAACATTTTCTGAGAGAAAAGCAACTTGGTACAAATAAACTTCTATTAGGCTTCGAAGCCTGAACTGGTAATTCTCTGCAGGATCTCTTCAAGATCTACAGGAGTGAGCCTTTTCTTGACAGCCTTCTTTCAGATACTTCTGCTGGACGCACAAGTTTCATATAACAAAGGTGTTTATGTGAGTCAACCTCTCAGTTTATTGCTAAATTTTGCATAAATTTTCTGCTGCAAAATGCCATTGCAACACTGACAGTCCAATGAGTGCTTGCCCTACTTTTATTTTCTGGATCTATCTGCAAATGGAACACATTTCTGTTTCTCGGTACTAAAAAGTAACCACATGAAAAAAAAGCTAATGCTTCCACATGATGGAAATGTGAATTATCCATGTCCTTCTAAATCTCTGGAGTTTATGTACCCTGAATTAGCAACTAAACCTCAAATCATTCCTGCAGCTAAATCTACCAGTAACTGAAAAACAATGAGATAATGCAAACCTCATTGTTTCTTTATTTAACCTCATGAAATCCCTGAAGTCTCTTCCTTGCCTCTAACCTAGCTATGTTGCAACTTTGTTCAAAATGTCTTTTCACTGTCCTGTTGTCCTGGTTTGAGTGAGAACAGAACTAATTCTGTTCAGTGATTTTTTCTTTTCAGCTCAGTTCTTCTAACTAACTGCACTGTCTGAAGTCAGCAGCCTGTTCTCACAGACAGTGCCTGCTTCCAGCGGTGATAACGCTCGTTGTTTAGAGTTAGTGCCAAGGATTGGTGTGCAGACCAAGGCCACTGCTGGATCTTGTGTGCCACATTGGGGGGTTCAGACAGTCACAGGCTGCAGCTGCAGGGAGGACTGGAAAGGACAAGTGACCCCAAACTGACCAGCTACAGCTGAATTTGCACAGCACTGCATCCAAGTTACTAAGCCCCACGCCAAGGTAGCTGCGCTGGCTCCCTGAACATCAGCTAAACTGTGTCAGAAGTTACTGCTGCAGAGACAGAACTGAGCAAAGCCAGCTCTGAGACTTCCACTGTGTAGAGTCATTGCAGGCACATCAGCCCCAGCGTCACGGCTTCTCTGAGCACCAGAGGCTCCAGGTGTAGGAAACAGAGAATGGATTTCCAGTTCTGTTTTTATTCAGGAGCTCAATAAAGTAGATGGTCTCTCTGTAACAAGAAATCAGTGCTATATGTCATTTTACCAATAACAAAGAAGTTCCATGAGTGTAGTGTTTTGGAGGAGGAGAGTGGCCAAGTGCTGGAGTGGCCATCTCTGCTTGCAGAGCTATCAACCTCATGGACCACAGTGTACAACCACCCTCCTCTGGGAGAACCCCAGGCAAAATACAGCAGCACAAACATGACTAACCTTCATCACAAATTGGGCTGCTTGTAGGGTTTAGCTGCTCTTGCTGGTACAACAGATAAAACAAAATGGCCTGGGAGACTGTTGGCAAACTCTCCTCCAATTCTGCCCCGTAACTACACAGGAGATGCAGACTGAGGTATGAACTACTGGCTAGGAGATGACAAACCTCTACATTCTGTGGTTCCCAGATCCTGGACTGTATTTTTGACTGGCAGATCTCAAAGGGGCTTACAGAGGAAAAGCTTTTGGAAAAGTTCAGGTGGGAGGGGGTACTTTGTAAACCTGTGAATTGGTGAAGGTTTATACATCGCATGATTTACGTTTGCTTTCCACAGCCTTGCTGTGTGTTGAAACAAACTAGTCAAGCCACAGGGGAAAATCCATAGCTTTAGTCATCTATGGATGACTAAAATCATGGATTTAGAGAAGAGGGCCATAAAAGCACAGGCCAAATGACTGCACATTTTCCTTCAATAGCTGACTATGAACACTGAAGCCACAACAACTGACTTATTCTCAGTCAAAGGAGGCACCACCTTTCCAGCCTGTCTGGGGTATTTAAGCACGAGAGAGACTGCTCATCATAAACTCACCGGTAAGTACCTAGGAATGTTTACACCATGTGATGAAGCATGATGCAGATATCCTTGAGCTAACTGCAAACAGGTAATTTGCAGTGCAGAGGCATGTGGACTGACCACCCCCGGGCCAGAAGCTGTACACTTGGGTTTGCACTGTGCTGCCATTCAGCTAATGATCCCTGCCTCTGGGGGTGAGGTTCCTCGACTGAGTAAACTTGGAAATCCGTGTGCTAAAATTCAGACATGCTATTAACTGTTTGACAGTCTATTTTAGGTCTGTTTTAGGTTTTCCAAATCATTAAACACCTCCAACTTTCATTAATACTCATGCAAACTGACAGCTCCAGTCCTCTCCTGGGAACGTGCAGAACGCAGCAGACCTGGACCCTTGTGTTGCTGTTCTGAAGTCCAAGAAACTTTTTTTACTTTTCCTTTAGGAATCTTTCCAATTCAATTAAATCATTCCACTAAATCTTTTCCAGAATACAAGTCATAAGTCACAATGTAAAGAGCTTCCTTCAATCAGACGCAAGATACTGAATTTGGGGTTCTGTATTCTTGCCATTATATACTTTTTTTTTTCCATAGAGGGTGGACAGGTCAGGATTTTTCTCATCCTCCATAATTTTATTGAGATATTGAAATATATCCCTCTCGCAAGCTGGGGCAAACTGATAAACTTCTCCCTTTAAAGACATTTAAATCAGATCAATTTCAATCTTTAACCTTCCCCTTTTCTGTGTTTTAACATAACACTAAGGTAACATACTGAAATGAAGAATAATTTTCAACGGGCAAATGAAACTTCTAACTTTCAAAATATCCCAGGGAGAGACCTGTGCAAAGAGAAATGCCTTTTCTACTCAAAAACACCCAAAACTAATATCAGTGATTTACTGAAAACAATTCTGCTCTGCAAGCACTCTTTCTTTTGATGTATGAATTGTGTTTACTCATAAAAAAAGTTAGCTTGGGAATTCCTGCACCTGCTCTAACTGACTTGTCTCTACCTTACCGAAGCCTGAATAAAATATACTGAGAAATAAGGAGAGGCAAAGATGACTGGGTTATACTTCATAGTGACAGCTCAGTGTTGCCATTCCAGTGTGGATGCAACATAAGATAGGAGGACATTTATCACTCCCTGGGAATTTTTCAGCATTACAAATAAACACACAATCACTGCCCACCCTGATGCTTCCCTGCAGGCTCACATGCTCATAGCCAGTGTGGATTTCACCCTTTCCTCCTCTACCCCATGCAAGTTGGAGACACTATAGAGATTTTCATGTGAAGCCTCCCATCTCTGGGCTAATTTATTCCACAGTGTTGCAAAAGACTACATGGCCTTCAGCAAGGGAAAAACCACATAGAGATGACTTTTTAAAAACACTACAAAACAGAACACCCGCCTTTCCCTCAAACCAAACTCTGATTATGGAAGCAGTGCTCGACGCTGTAAGATTCAGCGAAGGAAAAAGGAGGAGAGACTGGAAGACATCTCTTCTTTCAATCCACGTGACATAGCCATTCAAGTTCCTCAGAAGAACTTCAAAAAACCTCTCCAGTAAAGACACAGAAAGTCAAGGATAAATATAAAGCAGAACCTTCTTTTAAAAAAATTGTTGTAGAAGCTCAGTTAGGGAAAATAGTTTCTTTTCTCCTTCAGTTTGGCTTGCCTTTCATCTTCCAGTTCCTCCTGACCCTTAATAAATAATTAACCAGCTGTTGAGGCAGGCTCTATGGGATATAGTCATATATTAAACTTGATAGGAAAATCAAAGTTTACTTAGTACCGAAGGCATTGAGAGAGATCACAGAACAGCAGCAAGAAGGCATTTCAGTAACATACCCTTTTCACATAGTGGAAAAGGTCTTCTAAAATTATTTCAGCTGCATATTTATTTTAACATCATTCCTGTCCAGATGGTTTACAATAGTGCTTGAAAATTTTTCATGCACACATAATTTATTTAAAATAAGATATTGCTAGTAATTAAAATTTATAGTGCAATGTAACTTTAAATGCTTTGGTTTTCTACGGTGCCTTTCATCTGAGAATTTCAAAGCAGTTCAGAGCATTAGTGTACATCAAATGGATTTCAAGTTGATTGTATACTAGAAAAAGAGTTAATCCTCTAATCTCAAAAACAACGGTATGTTGCTGGATGCCACACTCTGAGGTGCAATATCTAATCTGATTTTTAAGAGAATGATTTTTTTTCAGTGTTTAGCATAAACAGGCCCCCTCAAGATGGCTGCAAAATTGGCCTTCTAAATTAATTTCTCCCCCAAATGTAGACCCACAGCATTGGCCCATCTGAGCCCAAAGCCAAAGTCAGTGTTTCTGACTCCCTTAATAAAACAGGTATTGAGCCATGTGTAGTTTGCCTGCCACAACCACTGAAAAATTAAAGAGATAAAAGAGTAATTCTGGCCACATATTCCCCAAAGCTACTTTCAGCCACTGGTGAGGAAGGAGTAATGGCTCTTTGCAGACCTCTTGCTTGAATGCTGTGACTACATTTCTCCACTGTTTCTATAAAGAACCTCAGAATGTGCCTGAATCCATCCTATGAGCTGGTCATCATCTAAATAGAACCCATTAGGTCATGAGACAATTTGTCACTTTCTTTAAAAATACATTAATTGAAGTCAGTCATTCTGCATGCAGCAGGATTAACGGAGCTTTGTTTCCTACTGATCTGTCTCTGATGGCTCTACATTACCACACTGCAATAGCTCCAGTTCCTCCTACACATCTCTGCTAGCACTTCCCACACTTTGGAGTATCTCCAGTTTCTCCCTTCTGCCTTTCCTGAGCTTTCACAGCTCTGTCACATCCTCAAGCTACTGAGCACGATGATATAGCTGGTTTGCAGCCTGTGTCTGTGATGGACTTGTCAGCTTGCTCCTCCTAACTGGCCAGTTGAGAGGCCAAACAAAACAGATACCTGCTGAGCTCACCAGCCCACCCTAACTGAGGCACTCCTGCATATCTATCCTTTACACGGTCACAAGCTTCACAAGGCTTTTAGGAAATCACTGTTTTTGAGATGTTTACCTTCCTGTCAGGTAGGTCTCAAACTGATGAGGAAACTGTCCAATGGAGCAGTAGGGCAACTGCATGAGGCAAAACTCCTAAGGAAAAGGAGTTAACAAAAGCAACCAAGCTTTCTAAAGAGAAAGGACAGCTGAGGTTGCAGCATTCTTGGTTCTTCTCGAGTTTATTATGACAAAAAATGGGAAAAACAACACACTGCATTCTTTGGCATGCTTGAGATGGACAGTGATGGCTACGTAGTTTCTTGTTTACGTGAAATAAAGAACAGGGAAGGACAGAGTTTGTCTGGGGGTATACCCACACAGCACTGTGCAGGAGAAGGGAGCTTGCTCTACCCACGTGCCAAGCTTGCCAAGGCACGTAAAAGCAAGTGAGGCAATGCCAAGGCTGAGGTAATCAGCCCTGATGGGAGGTAGAATGTATTTTCTCAGCTCAACGTTGCAGTAACCACTTCAACTGGCTTGGAGCACAGGGAAAGCAAGTTTGTGTCTGCATGGAAAGCAGGTGCAACAGGCTTGCATCTGCCTGCACAATACGAGGTAGAAATACATGCAAGTTTTTCCACCTGACTCTGTTCAGCAGCACAGACAAGAATGCAAGGGCTACTGGAGGGAAGAAAGAAAGGTTAACTGTGGGAACTGAACGGAGAAACTCCTGCCCCAAAGCAATTCTAAATGAGCATTCAGTTAATGCAGCTTGTTAGGACATTGCACCCAGGAGACAATCTACAGCTTCTGGGGACCTGGGCCAACGGGTCTGACTATATCATCATCTTTGTGGTCTTCAGCTGGATTCTGCACAGAAGTTTTTACTCACATGCCTTCAACTTTCTAATAAGGTTCTATTAAATACATGTATTAAATTTCATTTAAAGGAAAACATACAAACAAAACACAACAGGACTTTTCTGTGATGGATACAGAATGCTAAGTATGATTAGCAAGCTGTCAATACCTCTAAGATAACTGTGCCACTGGGATACCACTCTCTGGCTGTGTAAATGTCACGTCAAGGTCTGCCAACGCCTAATTGTTAAAAAGAACATCCTGTCATTAATTTGCTATGAAAACCCAGAAAAAGATGTTTCAAGTTAGCATCCCTCAGATCTCCAAATGAATGTCTGTGAATGATTTTATCTGTCTGGGCCATCTGGTCTTCTATGCAGAGAGTGGGCTTCTTTTCACATTGCTGGCTGTGGTTCTACATTTACAAGCATGCGATGAACTGAAAATTCAAAAGCTGGCCATGTGAAATGGATTGTTGGGCAAGTCAGATAAAAGACCAGGCAAGTGACCTGGGGACAAAAAGTCTGGTGCAGATGACTGTGCCACGTGCCGTCTCTCGAAGAAGGATGCGTTGCATTACCTTGCTGGATTACTCCTTTGGGCAGGACCGCTGTGAGGGAAAATTCTAGCTCACTCAGAAGACGTGAAAAAAAGAGACTGGATTCCCACCTGACAGCAGACCGTGAACAAAATGTTTTGTGAACTGAAAAGACACCACTACTTTGGTTGTCGCTGTCAGATTCAGTACTTATAGCAAGAGGGAAAGTTCCTGAGAAAACGCTGAGAATCGCTTTATTCTAAGGAGCAGAACTTCTTATGTGCTACTATGATGACAGCCATAGCATCACATTGGAATTAGTAGCCACATGAACAATGAAACAACGCAGAGATAATACTCTTCAGGTTTGGTGAAAATGATACAATTTACCATTTAGCTTAGCTGGAGATGAGTAGGGAAATACTGTGGAAAGTGATTGACAAAATAAAGACCTGAGGAAAACCTGAGTGTATCACAGCATGATTAGACAAATCATTTTGTTACAATACAGAGTGAATGAGACGCAGTGAAGAGATGCAGAGTCCAGCAACTTTCTAGATCTCTTGAAAATGCACCATAAAGAAGACAGGGAGAGTAAGAAGTGACCCACGTGAAGATTCGAGACTATACAAACTCTGGAAATAGGTCTTTTGTTCCCAGAATTTAGAAACCCATTTCCCCCATCTATTATGCATCAGAACTTTTTTTTCTTCTCACAATTGATTTACCCATCCAACCTTTTATTATTTACTTACTTTTAGTTAAAAGGAGAACTAACATATTCACTCAAACCTTAGTCATTCAAATCAGAGACAGAAACCTTTTTCACTCCAGTGAAAAAGTATCTTTGTATATACCCTTTAATATTGTCCATCCGAGACCCCAGGGTTTCAAGGCTGCAGGGAACTGAAAGTCAGTCTAAAATCTTTCAAAGGACTGTTGGCAGAGAGAAAAGTGAGAAGCTAATGTGGCAAGCTATCAGGAGCCTTTTATCAGTATGCAAAAACTGAGCATTATGGAGCTGTACTGAATACTACGACTCTAACTTTGCGTGAGGTTGTGATAGAAACATTTCATATTCCCCACTACTCTGAGCAAAACTTGAGGTGGGTTCTTCAGTGACTGACTCTAACTCAGTTGCTCAAACACCTGACCAAGAACAAAGGCGAGAGAAAATTATTTCTGGGCTTTTCACTGAAATAATATATAGCAGCTGCCACCACATTTTCCCCACTTATTTGGAGAAAGACAAACTACCATAAGAGGGTGTGAACTACTTTAGAAGATGTTTTGAAATATCCAGACAAAGAACTGGACACATTACCTAGATTACCTAGAATGGCTCATTACTAGCATTGATGCAAAGCAGGTCTTCTGACTATGAGCTTCAGGTACATCCTGTAGCATGCAGATAAAACTTGTGTATCATCAAACTTCTTGGGTGTAGACAGATATAACTGTGTCCTTTTGGATACAGGGGGATTTAAAATATTTTTTGAAGTTTGAAAATGTGTGATATCTTCTATTTTGTGTGTTCAGCAGGCACATATGCTAACCGAAGGAAAAAGTCTTACTCGATGGAAGCTTGCAGGAAAGGTGTTAAATCTCAGTTTCTCCATAAATGAGAAATATTTTCCAGTCGTTATGCCTCTTTCTTAACTTGGCATGCATACAACTACTCTGTGCTTTGATGTGCTCACTTTGGACGCAGAATACTGTTTGTACAAAGAGCAAGGCATGAAATAAGCCATTAACAGGGGCAGAAGTGTAACTTTCAGGCCAGGGGAAAAAGAGCAGTGTGTTTGTCAACTCTGCCAATATGAGCAAAACTTCACTTCTTTGCATATTGTTGTATTTAATCTCAAACTAGCCACTGTTCACTTCAGGAAGAGAAAATTGTAAATAATTTTGAGGAATTTTTTTTTTTGCTAGCCTTCTTTCTTAATATAGCTGTGCCCGGATAGGTCTTGCAGAATTACTATACAGAAAAACACGTCAAGTGTAGATTCCATCCAAATTATAACCCCTGCAGCACTGAAAGGCACACAGTTCAAGAAATCTGCAAATCTAAACCAATTGTGGTTGTGTGGCTTTCATGACTGACATCAAACTTCAAGCTTTGAAAAGAAGATGAATATTAATTCTCTGTGACCCTGGGACTCTCAAAACATATCCATTAACTGATGTCTCATAACAGATTTGGAAACAGGAAAATAATTTTTATTCTTTGCACGTTCAAGGTAGGAGGTGCTGTTGGAATCATGTTAAGTAAATCTGAGAAACAGTTGTTTTAGCACTGACATTGATAAGAATGAAGTTGGAGAAAGACTGAGAACTTCAGAAGACCCCTTTCTTCATGGACAAATAATGACAAGCAAGTTAGTACAGTGCCCTCAGAGAAGTTAGCCTACAAAACCCTTACAGGAGAATTGTACTCTGAGTTTTAAAATGGTTGGTTCAAATCCTATTTCATCTGGCTGCACAGACTTCTGAATACAGGACTCTAGGGTTACACACAAATAGCTGAGATCAGTCAACAAAACATAAAAGCACTTAGAATGTCTAGATAGTTAACAAGTCAATTACGAAACCTATCAGGCTAATTATATACTGCTGGTCTCAGCCAGTTATTTCCATAACAGGTTCAAGAAGGATTACCAAGCACTTACTGGATTGCTTATCTTTCCCTCGGGATCTGCAGTCTTGCCCTATTTACACTACTTTATGTACATAACCTCTTTGTTCATAACATTTATTTCCTTCTGCAGGCCAAGAGACTTCATTGCTTTTTCCTAAGAAAAGGAAAACCCAAAATGCCCAAAGCTCAAATAATACCCTGTTATAAGAATACAAGCCTGTACAGATCCATGTAGTTGGAGAACCTTAAGTGTTTACCTGCTACCGATTTCCAAGTTGAATGCTAACCACTACAGAAAACCATGTTAGGTGACTTTCTGCTGCTCTGTATGTCCAGGATGCCTTTAAAAATCTACCTCTTCCATGCTGAAATCTCTCAATGAACAGAAGAACAAAATGAGGGGATCAAAGTATATACTTGTGGAAGCAAACTTTATCACTTCAGATAACTGCAGCTGAACTCTTCTCAACAACAGTATTTATAACAGTTAAGAGTCAGGGCCTGTTTCAAGTACTACTGAGATAACAAGGCAGCACCATTTCTGGAGAAAGAGGCCTGGGTCCAGTTTGCTCACAGTGTGGGCAGAATGTTCTTGGGTTTGCACCTGCCTCAGCAGTCCTGAAAGCAAAATGCATATTCACAAATAACAGTCTCCTAAATCAAAAGTTTATCCATGCTGCCTGTTAAGCTGAACAAAGGGCAGAGTGCATTTCTTCTTGAAAATTGGGACTGCAGTGGAAGATGGTCAAGCTGTAAGAACTAAGCCATTACCTTCCTGCTAATGTCAAGCAGAGAAACATTCTAATGCAAGGATCATTGTTAACATAATGCTCCACTGCTGGAAGTGATAATGAAAAAAAGAAATAAATTCAGAAACCATGCTAGGCCCCAGCAATATCCCTTTTATTCCACTGCAACCTTAACAAACACGAGAGTACAACCTTTCAGCTGTTCTTGATCTCCTGCCTGCTGCAAGCCAAAGTAGGACCTGTTTACAAGAATAGAAGAGCACGTGCTATTTGGAATTTAGAAGGGGCCTAACCTGCCTTCCATTTTAAAAAAAAGGGATTTCAGAGGGGACAGTGAGATTGGTTAGACAAAGAAAAACATCACAGGAACAAACCCACATGGTAGTATTTCTATGACACGGTGAAATTCCACAAGGGATCAAACAACGCCCAGGGCTGGCAGCCCATGCTTCACTGAACCATATCTGAAACTATCCAAGGGAAACAACTCCTGAAGACAGGCAGAGAGACAACTGAGGAGATCACAATATGCATTCAGGACTTCTGATAAAGAAACGAGATCAGCAATTTGTCTGTTTGCACACATATTCGACAAGGTGAAGTACCTGCTCGCTCTGCTGGCCTTGGCACACACAAGCAGGGACAGAGAAAGGAGAGAAAGGGGAAACTGCTTTTGCTGGACCTTTTCTAAAGACCTGTAGTAGGTACAGAGCAGCAACGTGGCTCTTAGAGAACACTGTACAGCTTCCGAGCACAATGCTGCTTGATGCACAGAAAGGCCACACATGCCATTCTTAGACCAAGAAAAGGAGGCCTGGAGTAAGCAGAGCTTTTCTCCCTGTACCTTTCACATTCACACAGAAGTATACAAACATCAAATCCCAAGTAATGCAAACAGGACATTTTAACAGTAGTACTTCATCACAACTCCTCTTTCAGAGCCTGCTGTTGCATTTACGCTTACTCCCTTCTCCCAACCTGCTTCCCACTTGCTCCCAGCAGAAGCAATGATATTTCTAGGTAGTGCAAGCTAAACTGGCAGCTTTTCTGTTCTGCATTTCCATTTCTGTATTTCTCTAAAAGGGTTATTCGTTTCTGCATTAAATGTTCTTACCATTCTAGGTGATTTTCAACAAAGGCAGACATGGGGCTGATCTGTACAGTGTAAGTGTCGTTGGCTGAATACTCAAACAGCCCATAATAGGGATTGAAGAGCTCCTGAGACAGAAGGAAGAAGAATTCTCGGGAGGGGCCGCTGTAGTCCAACCTGGAAAGGAAAAGGTAAAAAAAGATAAAATGAGTCTCATTCCCATTTGAGTGATTTTCCTGGGTTTTGCCTACGCTGGCTGCTGTCTAACACCTACCCTGCACAGTCAACTGTTTCTCACATGGTGCATCTCTGATCTCAAAACTTGATCCTGAGCCTTGAACAAGTCATGATGCTGAAACTTCACCAGCAGCCAGGCTGATCTTGGAGGAATCGTAATTTGGACACGTCCCTTTAGCTTTTTTTTCCCTTTGTTGCAAAGGCTTAGTAAACCAGAGGTACAAAGCTCAGCCCTCCCTTAGCTGGCTGGCTTGCAGAGGGCTGGCTTTTTAGTGAGTGGGTTTGAACTGCCTATGAACACCTGGGTTCACAGACCAGAGAGCACAGACTGAAGAAGAAATTCCTCCTCCTCTCCTACACTGAGGTGTAACCCAAGATAAAATCTAGCCCCAAGGATGCTTTCATATAGCCTAAAGGTCCATGCTGAACAAGACCAAGTCCCAGTAGAACTGTCTCTTAAGATAGAATGGGGATTCCTCACCTGACCTATGCAAGCTCTTCTATCTTTCTGATTTTCAAATACATGTGGTACACCCTAAGATGTGCTTTGCTGTTGCATGATTTTGCTCTATAGAGAGTTACCTTTTTTCCCTTGGTGTTTCTTGTTTGGGTTTGGGGGTTTTTTGTTGTTGTTGGGTTTTTTTTAAGCTCAACCCTTAAATCAAGCTGTTGCCAATTATCTCAACTTGAGAAAAAAAAACCCAAAACAAACTGAAAAAGCTTCACAAACTCATTAAACCCAACTGTGATGGATTTATGAAAAGCAGATCATCCTCTAATAATGGTAGGTAGATGTTTCAATCTAAAATAAATCTATGTGTATCAATATTAACAAATTATTTGTAGCCATATATCACATGCATCAAAAGATTTTTCTGGGGTAGGCTCTATTCATGCTACTATAAGGGGTTGAATGATTATTTGTGCAACTAGAAAGATGATAAAGGGCAGGCTGGCCCATTCTCTTCAGTTTCACATCTGGAGATTCAGTACTTTTCTCTTTGAGCAGCTTTAGCTCTAGGATCGCGCAGTGAGACTAAAGCCACAACAGTAAAAGGGGATGGTAATAAGACCACATGAACACTAGTGCTAACCATGCAATGGAGCTGGTTCAATGGACATTAAAATACTGGGCTAAGCCTTATGATAGCTGGAGTAAAGAACCACAAGCAACACCTGCCTATATTCAAAAACCTCCAAGGACAGATTAGGTATTGCATTCCTGGGCAACACGTTAACTCATCATAAAGCCTTCATAGTTGGTTTTCAATGTAATCTTAGCTTTGAAACACGTGGGAAGCTGTGCCCATGCAGCATTATGTGAGCATACAACATCAACTCTTCTTTTCAGTAGGGAACTGGTATCTTTGAGTCCCTCCAGCAGAACCGATATTAGCATTAAACAGCAGAAACCTTGGGGGAATGTATCTTCAGATGTAAATGAATCAGTAAAGAATGAATGAATTTGCAAATCAAATGGGTTTGTAATTTCTCCTGAGGCCACTGTGCCACACAGAGTAGAAGTTATTAGAGATGTGGTGAAAACAACATGACTGGCCAGTGTGAGTATAACAGGAACACTATTCCAAAAATGCAATCTGAGGTATGCTGCATGTTTATGCTTTACTTGCCAACCAGAGGCAAAAACAGCTGTGAAAAGATGACCTCTGTTAAATAATACTGAATCCACGTAGTATAAAAAGTAGAGTTAAGAAAATCCTGGATACTGAGGTCACTGAGTGACTCTCTTTGAGATGGGTGACTTCTGTTTTCCACCAGACCTAACATGCCCCCAGACAATCTGAGCTCGGCAGAAGCTCTTCACTTCACTCACCACCTCAGAGCTGATAGAGTCAGCCTTTGCTGGACAGAAAGTGGCCCCAGAGCCTTACTCTTCTAGTACCTCTGGAACTGAAATACTAGCCATGCAGGTTTGGGTTTTGTTTGTGGGTTTTTTTTTTAAAGAAACTTTTTATGCTAAGTTATTGAAATATGATTTCAAGCCTTTGTTATATGGAACACTGGAAATATGCATAATGGTCTTTCCATTATAAAAGCACGTGGATTAATCCTCAATTACAACATAGCTCTTGAGGTAAGCCAGGGTGGCTTTGAAAAGTTCTCTTTAGATTTGGAAACAAGAGGTCAGGGGCTTGCTTTTATCATACAGGAATCACTCATGGATTTTTAAGCCTGGCAGAAAGCCTCCTGAGAATAGGCCCTCTCAACAGACTTCTGTAACTTTCATCTTCCAACTGGATGAATTAAACTGTTCTTGTTTCTCACTTCAGCCAGAAACAAGAGGTCCATATAGAGATAACAAATCATCATTAGATGGCACGCAAAGTAAAAAATTGTGAAGGAAAACCAAATCCATTTTGAAGAGTTGGAGTAACAAAAGGGATAAAGGTCTGGTCTCTAATTATAGCCCTAAGACTGATTCAGTGTGTAAACATGGGCCTGTAGTTCAGTTTTGCCTTCCAGCCAGTCAAAAGACCTATGGCAACAAGATGACATTAGATTTAACCACTTAAATTGCCACTTTGAGACATCTAGACGGAAGGTGCTACAGGAAAACAAAGTACGATTGCTATTGTTATTTTGAACAAATGTTTGGGCTGGTTTAAGACGAATCACTTACTCAGAGGTAAAACAAAACCAAAGAGCCATTACGTAACGAGAAAGGCCCAGCCTTAGTCAACTCTGTAGATGTTTTGCAGCGTAACAGCTACTTCAAAACTGATAGCACTTAGTGGTTCCCTACCCTTCCTCTCCAACAAACGTGACGTAGAGTTTGTTCCGCTGGAGCTCCTTGCGTGAATATGCCATTACCTGGTTGAAGGTGCCTTCCAGCAAGTGGTCACGTCGTATAATTAACCTGCAAAGGGAGGCAAAAATAGAGATCTAATGATTGAGTCTTGTGTGAGCCCGTGAGGCTGAAGGTAAACAACAGCTGGTAGCCAGAGTCATTCGTTCCACCAGTGCACGTTCTACTTGACCATTATGGGTTTCCAGTGAGATGTTTCATTAGGCTTTTCTATACGCCTCAAAGGTGAATTCCTTCACAATGCTGTGACTAGGTTCAAAGTGGTGTTGTACTGCTGAGACTCTCTGTAACGTTCTCTATGTACAAATTTGTATGGTACAGGGGGCTGTGAGCTTCCAGTGTACATGAGATCACAGCTTTCTGGCATTGGCCCCCAACTTTTCCTGGATTTAATCCAGTGAATGTCCATGGAATCACTGCTTTGCAGCAGGGTAAGCAAAGGGAGTATCAGCCTCTGTTTATACAACACACCTCTCACTCCTTCCAGCCTCTAAAACAACTTAATGAACAGTACGTTTAAACACCATCTGTGCAAGAAATTCTTGTTCATACATTCATGGACATTTTAAGACAGATCTTCTAAAATGTATTTTGTGTATGCCTTGGACCCACTTAGCAGGACACCAAAAGGTATAACCAATGGGTAGGATTCCCTAGCTCTGTAAGAATATTTTTATGATGACATTTGCTTGCAATAAATTGGTTCCACGACAGACGTGATTTGATAGGAAGCCAACCTGATGAATAATTCAGCCAGATGCCCAGGAAATACCTTAGAAACATTTAGTCCTTTGGCCAAGTTGGATAACTACAACGAGCACAAGCAGGTAAAGACTCAAAAGCCAACAAACAAGACTGCTGGAAAGCAAACTCCACAACCAACTGACAGAGATCCCCAAAATACACAAAGAGAGGCAGAAATCTCTCTAGTTCAAATTCAGGAGGGCTACCAACACAAAGAATCACTGAAAGTTAAACCTGCATGTACAGGCTGACTTCTGTAGGGTCAAACCCTGGTCCCAAGTTATACTGAGATGTAGATCCAAAGGATTTGGAGTCACTCCATCGTTATAACAATATTAATAATCTCTGGTGGACATCTGCCTGAATGGATCGTTTTCTACTAGCAAATTATAGGTAGGAATATGAACATCACTGTTAAGTAGGCAGGGAGTGGGAGTGCAAGAGAATATGAAGAAATAATACTTCCACACAAAAGCCTCTTGAAGGTCACTCTTTTGCAGGTTATACTAAGATCTTCTCTTGCCTTGATGGTTCACGTACAAAATACAGTCTCTTGTGTGCTTCCCACTCCCTATCAGTGTCTTCATTCACGGATAATGATAAAACACAAAGCTACACCATAGTTAGACTATTTGAGTGACTTGTTGTGATACTCACTTAATTTTACCTGGACCTTGCCCATACCCTTTGGCTTCAAGTTTTCGATAGAAATTGCGCAGCTTGGCTTCAAAGTCCCTCCTGTATGGAGAAGGTGCTCTTGCACTCGCTCGTTGCAGTCCTGATGGGAAAATGAACAGCATCCTAAAGCATAAGGGGCTTGAACTTTTTCCACATCATGCAGCTGATGTTTCCAGACAGAACTGGCTAGCAAACACGTTAGGAACTTTTATAGGCAAACACTGCACTCAGTATTATATTTATTCTACCTGGCATTAATGGAGTTGCAAGTTCCTATAATTCAGTCATTGGCATGACTTCTGGGGATGGATCTCCTTCACTAAAAGAATTGTTAAGCTTCTTTTGTGTGTGCCTTTGTGTTGCCTTGGCCTTTAACTGTGTTTGATTTGAACAGAAATTAACAGATCAGAAGAGCATGAGAGACTGACATGTACAACTTCCACTCGTGGTCACTGGTATTTTGGTTTTCTTTCCCTTTTGCACTTTTAAGAGATCTCTCTCTTCTGCTTTGTATAGGAGCTCTCCTAACTTGGCAGGATTAAACCTCTGGAGCTCAAAGCAACACTTCTTACTGGAGCCTAGCACCCAGCCAAGCTGGGAATCGGGTTTCCCTGCATTAATCTGACCGTATATTAAACACTTCCAGCTATCAACACAAAACCCCTTTGTGGCATCAAGAAGGATTTCTGTCAGCAAGAAATGCTACATTTTCCTATTGTGATTCACACACAGAGCAGATTTTTAGCTATTTAGGTCCTGCTTTGTTTTGAAGTCTGCATGCATTCTCTAAGTAGCTGATTAGTCCTTTTGTATAAACAAGTGTCATGCCATAAAGGGTCAAAGAATGGATCCATGAAATCCCATTTCCCTATCTGATTACAGGAGACAGTAAAAACAAGCCCTTTAAATGAGAAATCTGGCAGAAAATCCTCCCCAGGAAGGCAAACACCAAAATTTTGAAAAATCACATTTACTGAGAGACAAAGTATCATGGTTGCCAGGAGGGAAGGATATTACTGATTGTCTCTGCTAGTACAGCAGAAAGGCATATTTACATGCAGAGTTCAGCCAAAAATGGATTTCTTCAGATCACATTTCTGTCGATTCTCTCAAAACGGCCACTGGACACAGCCACGCAGGGAGACTGTGGTGGGGGTTGTGTATCTTGGCAAAAGGGAGACATTAGCTCCTCAAATTTCTATAGCATAAACAATAACTACAGAGACATACCACAGCTGGAAGTAACCTTCTCAGACAGAATGTCTTTCTGGAAAATATGCTTCCCATCAAACCTAAGCTAATGGGCTCAACACGGGAGGTCAGCCTAGATGATCGAGATGATCCCCTCAGGTCTTAAAATGGATGAGTTTTGAGAAGAAGGGAAGTCTTTGCAACAAGTGGAGGAGATTAAACTTTACAACAGTACTGGAAGTGTTGCAATACACCTTTGATTTGGGAGCTGCTTTTTGCTCCTGTCACATAACATGAATGTGTTTCAATGTCAGTGAGTTATGTTTAGAGTTCACCATTCTTTTACCTGAATCCTTTCCAACTATATAAAAAGTAGGAAAATCTCCTCTTCCATATGGACTATTTCTGATCTCTGTGTTTCAGCTACTGTTAACATTTCAACAGATGCATAACAGAAATGGCAACTGATCCAGAAAAAAAGCACCTGGAGTCAGATTTGGAGATTCTGAATCTGCCCCTTTGTGTTTATTAGGAGAAATACCACAAGGGAAAGATTTTGTATTATTTTCCCCATCTCCTTACCTGGAGAATTTTGGGGTGACGAACAGGGTGAGCAGCGAGGAGAGAAACTGTAACCAGGATGGAAGGCAGCTTGCAGTGGTATATAGGACATAATATCCTCTTCAAAAAGGCTGCACAAAAGTAGTAATAGGGAGAGATTTGGTTCACATTCATCACAGGAAGAAATGTAAATATGCAGTATGGTGCAAGTCTGCTGTAGTCATAAGTTTGGATACATCTCTGAACTCATGCATTCATTAAACCCCCAGGTTTCCCAAATCAGGCATGCTCACCAGTAATGAAGAAGAACAAAAGTAATTTTATTAGATGTTTCACGCTAGCACAAGGGGGCAATGTACTGACAGAGAGTAAGGATCTGAGGCTATGTCCTAAACAGTAAAAGGATACACACATCTGCCTCACAGGTTGTTTTTCTTGTTTCATACACTTCCATATAGCTCAGCTCTTTGACCATTTGGATTAAGTTGGTGGGAGTAAGTTGTAAACTCATTGCATTCAGCAGTGCTATACAGTACACCAAAACCACCTCGGTAATGCAACATTTTCCATGTAAAACAGAGACTTATCTTATTGATAAGTCCTATCTGTGCTGAACAAAAGGAGCTACAACCTAAAAGCAGCTACAACCCTGGTCCCAGTAAAAAATTGTTGTGTTATTTACGTTACTGAGACAATGCTCAATACTCACTGCACTGTACATCAAGATTTCATTAGTGTGACTGGCCTTGAGTGTGTGGGCAGCACTGCTGCAGTAAAACTAGCAATTTCACGAGCAGTTCCATCATGTATTTGTACTGTGAAAGACAAGTTACTTCCCCCAAAAGTTCTGTTTTTAACAAAACAAAACAAAAGAAGAAAAAAAAAAAAAAAAGGGGGAAAAAAAAAAAAGGAAATGAGAATTTTTCCATGAGAAGGAAACATTTTGACCAGACTCTTTTTTATCTGGTACGTGATGGTAAGAGGTATATCAGTTGAGCTGGATGGGGATGGAGTTTACTGTACTGATGGAGACTGCCTTCCAGGAATGAAGTATTGACAGATATACTCTGG